>WSYH01003133.1:0-72172 GCA_036426205.1 Ascaphus truei
AAAGCATAACACACACACACAACACACAACACACACCACACACACCACACACAACACACACACACACCACACACAAAAACACACACAAACACACACACACACAACACACACACACACACACACACTGTATATATATATCTTGGGGATGGTGTTATTCATTTGAATTTCAAATGGGTATCAGTTGTTTGGAGGTTAGTGGCCCGTCCTCCCAGGGTTCAAGCTCACCCCACCCCACCCCACTTAAGTAGCAAGGTTGTTCATGTTCTTTTGCAGTACAGGTCCATTGTAGCCATTCTCCCCCCAGCAGAGGTACATGACAATGTACCTACGAGTGTTAGGACCCTTAACTGGTCGCGCCTTGATGGGGTTGCAGGCTTATAACGGTGGGCCAGAGGGTCTAAGTAAATTACCCATATTCAAAAGAATATATAGTATTTCACTGTGTATTTTGTTAATGGTTTCGTTATGCAACTACTGCATAAGGTGTACTTATTGAGTGCCGGCGACGTAGCGGCAAAACAAAGTATTGCCGCCATCGCGTGCACTTATAGTAACGCAACGCGACGGAGCGAAATTTGAAGCCGGTCAAATTAGATTTTCAGAGGTGTGCCACATGTGACAGCCTCTGAACCAATCAATGGCCAGGTCGCCTGCGACGTCGCTGCAACTTTTGCGGGTGGCGACGGCAACGGGTGACGTCATCCGTCACGTCGCCATCACGCGCACTATAAGCGCGGCTTACGCAGGTGCACTGCTGAGTTAGGAGATAATGTACCAGTCATTCCAGCAATTAGTTTGAATTAGAAAATTTCTGCATCCTTAAGAAGATGCCCAACAGACTACTGGCAATATACATAATACTGTTAAGGCCCAATCAAGCTTGATATATTGTCCAAGAAGTTAAGGAGGTGACCTACACCTACACATTTAAGTTATGGTGGGTAAAAAAAGCAACAAGAACCTCCACCGTATTGCATATAGCAAATAAACAGATAACTTGTGAGCACATTTACATGTCTTAGGCAGGTCGCAACCCGGCCTTCACCATTATCCCCAGCATACAGTGCTTCCACTGCAGCAAGGGATTCTGGGAAACGACATGCAATGAGCACACATGTCACCTTTTGTCTGAAAAAGACATGTGAATGTGCTCGCAAGCGATTTTTATTTGCTATATGGCAATATGATAGGAGGTTTCTTGGCCTTTTTCACCCACCATAACTTAAAACGTGATGTGTAAACCTACAGTCTTGAAAAAATACAAAAGCCAGCAGTACAACCAACTCACTGATACCCATTAGGCTTGAAACAGGTCTGTGAATGGTTTCTCTGGCTTTGCATCTGATTCCCATGTTGTGCTTTAAAGCGTGGTTAACAGTGAGCATTAGCTTATATCGGCTCCATGTGTAACAATGGTTTTTCAGACAAAAAGGTGACACATTGTGTGCTCATTTGATGTAATTTTGCAGAAATCCCTGCTGCAGTGGAGAAGCATGTATGCTGGGGATAATGGCGAAAGGCAGGGTTGCAGCATGACCTACCTAAGACATGTGAATGTGCTACAAGTGCTCTTTTATTGCTATAGCAATACGGTGGTGGTTGTCTTGTTGCCTTGTTTCACCCACCATAATTTAAAATGTGATATATATATATAATATATATATATATAAAACTATATATATATATATAAACTATATATATATATATATATATATATATATATATATTGTGATGCCGCACCACATGCGTCTCTTTTGTCCCAAATGAGGCAGGAAAAGCTTTATTTCTCTATACTTGGGGTTTATTTACAGGGATAAATAATACCAATAGGCCCACGTCCCCTTAAGAAAACCAAATAAAATAAAACTCTATCCCTATTCAGGGAAAAACTAATGAATTCTCACCCTACTATCAGGGCCGCCAGTAAGCCGGTGTCAGCCCAAAACCTGCCTGGCATAGGCAATACAGTAACAGCACAGTCTTTGAAACAATAGAAAGGGTTTGCTTATCTTAGTCCATCTGGCGATGTTCCTTCTTCTCTTTGGGATTCCACCCCATGGGAGCTCAAGGAAACTCCTGTGTTCCTCGTAACACCATCCGTCATGCTTCAGCACAGCTCTCTCAGCAGTGTATCTCCACACTTCTTTAGCCAGCCTCCGTTAGCTGGGGGCTCCTCTGTCTCCCCTTCTCTGGGGAAAACGTCTCTCAGTGCCTTGCTGCTTCCATACTCTTAAGGCACTTCCTGATCATTCAGAGTAGGCAGATTAGCTTCAGCGGCTGATTTCTCTAGGGAGGCTTAAATTAACTCTTGTGGTGAAAAAGTCCATAGCTGCCCCATTCAGCAGCTAAATTAGAAAACAAAATCCAACATCATGTTTGTGCCTGAAGGGCAAGAGGTCACACAGACTGGGCCTACTAGAGCCACGCGAACCACAGGCTTCGAGGTGGTAGTGTCCACCCCGGGACCCCTTAGACGTCCCCTATCAGGCGAAGCGTCCACCCTCCTCCTAAATCCCCAGGGAATGGAGGACTACAGGCCCGGCCTCGAGTACACCAACCAGGGCGGACTTACCCCTACCCAGGGTAAATTTCACTCCCAACTGCCATGCTAGAGGCGAACCGAAACTCCACACCCATCAGCTACCCCCAGCCGGTATGAGAGTAGCCCTGCACCGGCCCCCTAGCCCAAGGCGTCAACACCTCACAGTCACCTGTCAACTGGTGGTCCGACTTGGGAGTAACTCTACCCCAAACTAGTAGAAGCCCTAAACCATGTTCTCCCAGTCCCAGAAACTATCGGAAGCTCAAGGCTTCTCCAGTGTGTCGCCACTCATGGGGGGGAAGAAGGATTTCAGAGACCTAGAAAGAGCACACCCTTATGGTGCTGGAAGAATGGTCCTGCACGAGGCAGTGAAGAGGCAACGGATAATGGAGAGCCTCCAGACCCTAGCCTCCACCATGGTGAGCTGCACCGAGATCAGAACACCGATATCTTGGCCCAGAGGGTCTTGGACCTATTGATATGAGTCTATGGCATAAAGAAGAAGGGAGAGATAACTATGGTCCAAGTTCTATGGCTCAGACAGAAGGAAGGGAAAGACCTGTCCACCTTCAAACAACGGATCCAGTTGGTGCTATGGAAGCTATGGGACCACAATATAATTCAGCCCACCACAGTGGAAATTGCCGCAGCAATTCTCCAAGGGGGTACACCTATGCATCAATAGTCATCATGATCAGGTATTCCCTGTTCAAGGACCTCCCCCTACATTCGAGAGAGCTAAGGAGCTGCACTCGCCTCCCCAACGGCCGTTACCAAGCCCACTCCCGCACCTCCCCAGCCTCCGTGCTGGTCGCCAGACGAAGGTAAGGGGATGAGGGGGGTAGACCCCTGCTATACATATAAAAATATTACTTGAGAGTACATTCACATGTCTTAGACGGGTCTGCAACGCTGCTTATCACCATTATCACCTAGCATAGAGTGCTTCCCCTGCAAGCAAGGGGATTCTGGGAAATGACATGCAAAGAGCACACACACACACATATATATATACACACATACACACACATACAACACATACACACACACCATCATAGATAGATGTGTGTGTGTGGTGTGTGTGTAAATATATATACACACACAGAACAGAAGGCAAACCTCAAAGAAATATTGGCATACGAATTGTGGGTGCACGCGTAATAGGAATAAATGTACTGTATGATACCTTACCCAAACCCTCAAAAAGCACGACGGCACGCACATCGCAGGTAAGTATCAAACAATTTTCAAAGGAATAAAAAAAAACATCCTTTCAGTCCCAAAAAACCTTCATCATGGCGTGTCCAAATGTTTTCAAGACCAAAATGTTGGTTTAGCGCGATAAATTATTTTCATAAATACCTGCGATACACACCACACACACACAATCCAGCATCTTTAACACTTTAACCAAAGCACTCATTGTGTAAAAGGGGACAAATTGGTATTAGTACAGATTCCAGCTCTTGGTATTAAAAAAATAACAGTCACTTAGTAATGCTAGTACTAAACCAATTTGGATGGAAAAGCAATCAAAATATTTAATATGATAAAATCAATGGAAATGTTTCACTTTTCCCCAATGTATAAAAAATTTTTTACATAGAAACTCAATATTACATCACGGTTTTGGCAATGACAAACCTATCTGACAAAGGTGTAAAATAAAATGGGGGGTGGGGGGGGAGGACAATTCTGTGAAGAGTAACTCAAATCACTTAGATTTTTAATTAAATGATAGGCGTGGCGGGTAATCAATTTTAAAAATGTACTTAGATTTCATTTTAATGCGGCAGGGATGACAGTTTGTAATTACTCCAAAAAAACAAACAAAAAAAAAAAAAACAAAGCAGAAAGACTAGGAAAAAAATGTTAGATACTGTAAATGATCATCTTGGCTTCACAAATTCTGTGGCTTGTGTATGCATTGTACTAATCCCCATCTCTCGCTTTTACCATACAGTATAGTCCTTAATTACATGTAGTACAAGGAAATGGCTGCTACAAAAATGTCCATCAAACACGAAGGTCTTGCAACAAGGTACAAAGAAGCCATTTACTGCCAGAACCACAATGCATTATTCTAATCAAATACCATGCAGGCCTGGTGGAAAAACACATAGGATTGTAACTATACAAAGGATTGAAATTAAGCAATTAGTATTTTGCCAGTAATGCTGCTTTAATGGACTCAAATGGTATGATGCTCAGTCTTCTTATGTCTTGCTAACAATAGGTAATCTCACTAAGTCCCCTCAAAGTGTTAAAATTACATGCGGAGCGTTAATGATCACAAATGAGCTTATTACAACAAATGAGGTGACTGTTAGAATTGCACTGATATTTCTGTATTTACAGCTTACAAACAACTCCACGTGGAATAGAGATCCAGGGACAAACTTTCTTCCTATAGTATATACTGTAATTTTTAAAACGACAATATTATATTTTTCCACTCAACAGCGCGCAAATACATAGCAGGGGGAGGAGGGGGGCTGGGAGAGCTAGTTAGAAACCTCTGAACTAAACCTGAATAAAATTAGGTTCCAATGTAATTAAGATTGAATATTATTCAGTGATGTATTCAATATTCTTTTTCATTATACCAACGTCATGATTAATTTCTTTCATACATTTGAGAATGACATTTTACGTCTAATAATCTTTTATTTAACCTTTTGCTGAAACTGACACGCCAAAAAAAATAATTGAAAATTGGAAATGAAATGCAGTCTCACAACGTGAAATGTTGCAAGTAATCTAGTTCATTGGGAGTTTTCATAATTCTCAGCTATGCAAATTATGTTACATTGAATGTGCCTTAAAGAATGGTGAACTTCAGTTCAGCATAAGAACAATAACAAAATTACATAAAAGAAAGTGGTTAAGACAACATGGGAGAAGACAGGATTGTGTTGATGTTTATTTCATGGTTGGATTAATATTTTTATCCTGCAATTTATACGATTATATCTAGACTCCTTAGAGCAGAAAATTACAAAAAACTAGACAATGAATCACAGAGTCAACTTAAGGACATGTGGCCATATATATTAAGTAGGCTAAGCCATAAGACACCTTACAGCCCTATAAATATAGGTGAGTATCTAGATTTGAAAAGCCTACATAGTGAATTAGCGAGTCATGTTCTACAACTCCTGAATGCTGATAACGAACAACAACCTACAGTTGCTCTTATCTTTGTTACAACAGATCAATTCCTTACTTTATCCAACGAAATGAAACGATGGCGTTCCATCCAAATCCCCCTCTACAAAACGTAAACTAATGAAATTGATTCAAGTGAATGTTTCGTAAGATGTCTTACAGTTCCGTAAGGTGCCTATGGCTTGGTACGCTAGTAAATATATCACAACAGCAACTGGCTACTCTGTCCTATATTTACCCGCTGCAATAACGGCAATTCCCTTCTTACATATCTTTCTTCTACCCGCTCCATACAATTTTCTCCTGTTTGTCCTGCACTAATAATACTTATCTTTTGTCTTAGATTGCCATCATTTTTTCTCTCTCTCTCTAAGGCAGGGGGTGCGCAAAATTACCTTAATGGCCCCATCTCTCCCCCCTCACCCCGCACGGCTCCAGTGTCAAATGACATCACGAAGCAATGGCAACGTGACGTCACTCTGCTGTGTCATTTGACGCTGGTTGCCATGGAGACGCTTTAGTTAGAACCAAGCAAGTAAAAAGTTACAGAGGCCTCGCGCTATCCTTGGCATTTATTGTAATAAAAGTGAAAGTGAATGAAAGTGCGGGGGGGCTTCGTAACCGCCGCCCCCCCCCGAAAATCTCACGCCCCGCCCCCTAATTTGCGCACCCCTGCTCTAAGGCACAGATCCACAACAGGGTGCTAAGCTTTCGCACACTTTACTCTTTATTCCTACTCAAATTAATGGGAGTAAAGTTGTGCTAATGCTTAGTGCCCCTTGTGGCTCTGGGGCCTTAGTGGAGTGAGAGATCACATGTCCCTCATGACTGGTTGCAATATCTCTACTGCCACAACGGAAACGGGCAGGGAGAAGACTGCTATAACTGACAGATAGACATCTTTGTCCCAGATCCACAAAAGGGTGCTGTCAGTTTATAGCGGTATTAAAATAAATAACAGTATCGTTTGTGGCCGTTAGAGATATTGCAAACCAGTCATGAGGGACAGTGATCTCTCACTCCACTAAGGCCCCAGAGCCACAAAAGGGCGTAAGCATTAGAAAACTTTACTCCCATCATTTGAGTAGGAGTAAGAGTGCGAACGCTTAGCACCCTGATGTGGATTTGGGCTGAGTCTGAAAATCAGTCAGGGAATAATGAGGATTGAGAAAAATGGTAAAGAAAAAAAATGGCAACAATTTAAGAAAATACTGGAAAGCTCTACTCCTGTGACGTAAACATAAAAAGGTCAATTAATTAAATTAAATAATCAATTAATAAAAAGGTCAAGGTCAATAAACCTGGTCAACATACAAAAAATATCAAATCACTCACAAAGATTCAACAGTGACCCAGCATAAGACAACAAGTAACAAGAGAAAAATCTTTTTTTTTCTGGTGTGTTGTGTTGTTGTGTGCGCTTTGTGAGTGAGAGTGAGAGAGTGAGAGAGAGTGATCAAAATAAATCAGGCTATAACCGATTTTTGACAAATCTGTTGCGGAGAAGGTCAAGGACCAGTTCAAACCTGTGTCTTTTGTAAATAATTGTCAGCGCGTACTACTGTGCTGGAGAGGCTCGAGTGTGACTCACGGAAGTGACCTGAATTTTCCATGGAGTTACCAATCAGGTACGTTCCCCACGGGAGCTGCTAATGATTGCGTCCTCCAGAGATACCCATCTGAATCCCTCCGGCGCCCACCATGCTGTGAGAGACCACTGTAGTCACCTGCGCAGATCCACCTAGGGTATCCAAAGTAACTCCCTCCAGTGTTTGGGCTGTAACATCTGAGCTTCTGTGTAGGATACGTTGTGTTCGGCTTTTAAATGTGGAAAAAAAAAAATACAAAGGAAGGCGTTTAGTTGCAAGCAGTCACACTTGAGTAGGACTGCACGTTATAACTTAGATTACAATAACCGTGTTAGTGTGCAACTTATGCTGCTGTGATAGGGGAAACACGATTGTATACATTCAAATTGTTACTATAAATGGACAAACGTGCTGCAGTGGGTGGTGGCCATTTGGGCAAAGGTAATATTACCCTGGGCAGGTTCAGAATTTAACATTTCACGGTGGGGAGAGGAGGAGATGAGAAGGTGATTCTGTTGCAGAGCCACCAGTTCTGGCCATTAGGTGACACGCAGAGCTCACTTGCAGTACCTCATCTCCCAGCTGGCTTCTATCATGTAGAATGGGAAGGTAAGTATATACAGATATACAGTTGTGTGAAAAAAGAAAGTACACCCTTTGGAATTCTATCGTTTTTACTTATAAGGACATAATAACAATAATCTTTCCTTCGCAGGTCTTAAAATTAGGTAAATACAACCTCAGATGAACAACAACACATGACATATATTACACCGTGTCATGATTTATTAACAAAAATAAAGCCAAAATGGAGAAGCATGTGTGAAAAAATAAGTACACCCTTATGCTTCATAGGAATTAAGATGCTAAGTAGCAGACAGGTGTGCTAATCAAATGCCCTTGATTAATTGATCATCAGCAAGTGTAACCACCTCTATAAAAGCCGAAGTTTAAGTTTTAGCAGTTTGCTGGTTTTGAGCACCAGGTGTGTGTTAACACAATGGCAAGGAGGAAAGACATCAGCAATGATCTTAGAGAAGCAATGTTGCTGCCATCAATTGGAAGGGTTATAAGGCAATTTCCAAACAATTTAAAATCCATATTTACAGTGAGAAAAGATTATTCAAACGTGGGAAAACATCAAGACAGTTGCCAAGCTTCCCAGGAGTTGACCAGTCCCAGCAAATTCATTCCCAAGGTCAGACCATGCAATGCTCAGAGAATTGTAAAAAAAAAAACAAGAGTTACATCTCAGAATTACAGGCCTCAGTAGATTGTAAATATTAAAGTTCATGACAGTACAATTAGAAAAAAGACTGAACAAGTATGGTTGTTTGGAAGGGTTGCCAGGGAGAAAGCCTCTTCTCTCTTAAAAAAGAACATGGCAGCCCGGACTAGGTTTGCAAAGTTGCATCCTGAACAAACCACAAGACTTCGGAACAATGTCCTTTAGACAGACGAGACCAAAGTGGAGATGTTTGGCCATAATGCACAGCGCCATGTTTGGCGAAAAACCAAAAAACAGCATATCAGCACAAAACCTCATACCAACTGCATAGCACGGTGGTGGAGGGGTGATGATTTGGGCTTGTTTTGCAGACCACAGGACCTGGGAACCTTGCAGTCATTGAGGCGACAAATGAACTCCTCTGTATACCAAAGTATTCTAGAGTCAATGTGAGGCTATCTGTCTGTTCAATTGGGTCATGCAACAGGACAATGATTCCAAGCACACCAGCAAATCTACAACAGAATGGCTCTGAAAAAGAAAAGAATCAAGGTGTTGCAATGGCCCAGTCAAAGTCCAGACCTCAACCGATTGATTGAAATGCGGTGGCGGGACCTAGGGAGCTGTGCCATAAACGGGAAACTCTCACTTAGCGAGAGAGAAGAAACAGCGGGCCACTGCTGGGCAATTAAGGCTGGACTGCGCTGGAGTAAATAGGATTTATTAACCATATGCAAAATGGATAAAAAGGGAAGGTCCCCGCAGTAATCTATAACGCGTTTCACCTACGGGGCTCTGTCAAGAGTGTTACTCTCGGTAACAACACATTCAAGTAAAAGATCTTAACTGGAAGTGACGTCACACGCGGATGTGTGGAATCCCCACAATGATCAGATGAGGAAATCCCAACCACCGTCAGTGGTGATGTTCAGATTCGTTAGATCTGTTACTTGAAGTGTTTGGTACCAGAGTAATCATCTTGACAAAGCCCGTAGGGGTGAAACGTATGTTAGAGTTATGCGGGGAACCTTCCCTTTTATCCATTTGCATATGGATAATAAATAACTTTTACTCCAAGACGCAGTCCAGCCTTAATAATTGCCTAGCAGTGACCGCTGTTCTTCTCTTCTAGCTAGTGAGAAGTTTCCCTCTATGGACTACAAACGCAAGGAGCACGCGTATCACGGGATACCAGTTGCAGTAAGTGATTTCATTCTTAAAACACTTAGGAGTGCCCAGGAGGATTGGTTTCATGTGCGGTTTAATAATGAAGGGGTACGGGTGCCGGTCGAGAGGGACCTCCCCCGGTCATCCCTCTCTTGCTAATTCGCCCAACCCGCCCCCACACTAGGGGTGAATCGTAATTGGACTTATATACAACTCCGTTTGCAATCTGGATATACATGGCATTTGGAGACATTTCACCATGGAAACATCCTTACTCTGTAGCACCACGTTTTTGAGGGGCATTCAACCACATCATCTCTAGCTGTGCATAAACAAATGCCAAACTCAATGAACTGAAGCAAGTTGTAAAGAAGGTGGGCCAAATTTCTCCACAACGATGTGAGAGACTGATAAAGGTGTGTGTGTGTGTGTGTGTGTGTGTGTGTATATGATGTGGTGTGTTTTGGGGTTCTGAGTTTGCTGGGATTGTGTTTATTAACTTTGGGAACAACCACTTTCGATGTAGCAGCCACAAGTGGTTACATTGAGGTTACTGCAGAATTTAAGAGACGGATAGCTCCAAATTTATCCAAGTGCTACTTTTCTTAACACTGTTTCACAACAAAGCTTTTTATATGAGCCCACTATGGGAAAGGTGTTGAGGTGACTATTTACACTTACTCTATGTATACATTTTGCTTCTCGTATTCATTGGATACATAGGGCTATGATTTATACACGATGTGAGATATTCTAGTATCTGCAAGTTTGTCCTTTTAAAACCGCACGGTTTCACATGGTCATAAGTAGCGGATTAAACTAGCCAAAAAGCCATATTCTGCATAACAAATTGCATAGTTTAAACTGTGTTTAACAGCCAAAACGCCCAGATTGTACTTGCTTTTGAAGCGGAATGACCTGAGGTGATGCTACCTCCATCCAGAGCTGACCTATAGGATTTGCTCAGCTATGGGTTTTGCTCTCTCTCAGCAAAACCCATATTTCAGGCTCTGGATGGAACTCACAATACCAATCTCAACACTTTGAAGGAGGCGAGAGAAAAAATGCGAGTTATTAGAAGCAGTTTTGCCTTTTGGACTGAACGGAGCTAATAGAATTCAGCTTACTCTCCAAAAATGTGAGTGTGAGTGGCACACCCAGAATGAAACCGCTTCTTAAAAAAGCCTTTTCAGCACAGATTAGACATGTGAGAAGGGCTTACAGAATAGCGAAGCATGCCAATCCGATTGGAAAGGGCTTTTTCCGCACGGACTTGCACAGCTTGCAGCTACTAAAATAACCCCCAAACTTGGGTCTGTTTATCATTGTTTCTCCGTCTGCAAAGATGGGACAAAACCAGTGCAAGCAAAATTGCCCAAGTTTTATCAAAGGAAAAAAAAATCACATTGATGCCAACGTTACAACAGTTTTGCAGCAAGGAAACTTTAGTAAGTACAGTAGACCCACTGAGACGCTAAGAAATAATTATTGAGGAGGCAATTAAAAACATACACGATGGTATATTATTATACAATTATACAAAATATGCTAGATTGAAAAAGAACGGATTGACAAGATCCTTCTATTTTTTTTTTAAGCATGTTTCAAGCTCACCCTTTTAGTATAGAAGTAATTATTTCTGCCAGGGTAAAAATAGTACAAACTAATCAGAGCATAGTTTTGCTGGCAGTCTTCTGGTGTCAAGCAGCTAAGCATTGCAAAGTCTTGTCAAGTCTATGAAAAAGATGCTCTAACACTGTGCTATTTCCTCTCCCTTTCACTCTCAATGACTTACTTGTCTGAAAAGCTTTTACTTTTAGCCCACTCTCTTCCTCTCTTCCATGTCTCTCCTGTCATAACAGCAGTAGAGTAAGCTGGGAAGAGGTGACACAGACACCTGCTTAGAATGATTGGTTGAAGCTCCTCCACTCGGGTGACCAGATTTTCAAATATAAAAACCGGGACACAAAATTATTTATAAAACAAATTAAATCAAACTGCACCCCCCCCCTTTTTTTTTTGCCTTTTTCCCTTCCCCCCCCCATCCTCCCTCCACCATCCTCCCTCTCCCCTCCCTCTCCACCATCCTCCCTCTCCCCTACCCTCTCCACCATCTTCCCTCCTCCCTCCCTCTCCACCATCCACCCCCTCCCTCTCCCTCCTCCTCCAACTCCACCCTTCCTCCCTCTACCCTCCCTCTCCACCCTTCTCCTCTCCCCTCCCTCTCCCCCTCCTTCCTTCTCTCCCTCCTCCACCCACCTTTTCTCTTCCCTCCCTCCTCTCTTCTCCTCTCCCCCTCTCCCCTCTCTCTCTCTCTCCCCCATCCCTTCCCCCACTCCCTCTCCCTCCCCCTCCTCCCTACTCCCCCACTCCCTCTCCATCCTCTCTCTCCGTCCCTACTCCTCTTGCATCCTCTCACCCCCCCCCTCTCCCTCTCCCCTCCTCCTCTCCCATCCCCACTCCTCGTACTCCCCACTCTCTCCTCCATCCCAATCCCCTCTCCATCCCTCCTCCCCCTCCACTCCCTCTCCCTCCTCTCCCTCTCCCCCTCCCTCTCTCCCCCCCACTCCCTCTCCTCCTCTTTCCCACCCCCTTCTCCATCCTCTCTTCCCCGCACTCCCTCCTCCATCTCTCTCCCCCACTAACCCTTTCCATCCTCTTTCCATTCCTCTCCAATCCTATCTCCCCCCCCATCCATTCTCTCTCCTATCTCCCCCCTCCACTCCACTCTCTCCATCTCCTCTTCTCTCCCACCCCCTGCCTCTCTCATCTCTCTCCCCACCCCCACTCCCTCTCCATCGTTCTCCCCCCACTCCCACTCCCTCTTCTCTCCATCCCCTCCCCCCCCTCTCTCCTCTCTCCCCCCATAATACACACAAACACTACACGATATACACACGTACCAAACATGAAACATTATTACACCAGACACACATACCATCTACAATACACATTTATTTCAACTATTCAAACACTAAGTACACAACATATACACCAACATAATGCATTAAACACACCTGCATTACAAATACGCACTCTTACCAACCACCCTTTACCCTCCCCCCACACACACACCCCTTTACCCTCCCTCCCCCACAACACACCCATTTACCCCTCCCCCCCCACACACACACACACTTACCAACACAGACACACGCTCTACTATCTATTATTGGAGCAGCTCTAACAGCACACTCAACAGTAGTGCTCTGCAGCGCCACTTATTGCACAGAAGCTGTAGCAGCTAACAAAACCCTTGCTCTCCTCCTCCCTCCCTCCCACGGCTACAGCTGTTCTAATCTGATCGGCTCTGCCACCAGCATCCTCCTCTGATCTGCTCCAACCTCTGCTCTACTCCTACCCACCCAAACCGTTAGGGCACACCACTCTAAACCCGTTACTGCCCGGAAACCGGGACAATATGGTCACCGTATCCTCCACTTACTCAAATTCATGTGCATTGCAAGTACTTTTACGTATCAATGGCATGGCTATTCAGATACATGTTATATATGCTGGATCTAGAAAGGAGGTGGATAATGCCTCCTTCTAAATGTTCATTTTCAAAGCCGTGACGATCACCTAAGGTTTTCCACTCCTTTCAAAAGTTTAAACCGTCCATTCTCACAGCGAAGCAGTTCTTGCTTTGGATTCCAAATTTGTTTTAATGACTACGTCATTTAATCACATTTCCTTACATAACCCTCATACAGTATGAGTTTTTAATATATTATTTTACTATAAAGTACCTTTTTACCTGAAGGCCTATTTAGGCTGGTTTTAGAAATATAGAAACATAGTTGATATCCCGTCCGCGTTGCCCGGGATTTAATTTTCCTGCTCCCCCTCTGTCTCCGCTCCCCTCCCCCCTTTCTCACAACTCCATTTCCCTCCCATTCCCAGCTCCATTCCCCCCCACACAAGCGCCACACTCACTCTCCTCCCCCCTGCAAACCCACATCACTCTCCGCCCCCCCGCACCTCACCTCCCTCTCCCCCGTGCACCTCACACATCACTCTCCCCACCCTGTACATCACATCACTCTCCCCAACCTGTACCTCACATCACTCTCCCCACCATGTACCTCACATCACTCTCCCCACCCTGCACCTCACATCACTCTCCCACCCCTGCACCTCACATCACTCTCCCCCCCCGTACCTGACATCACTGCCCCCCCACACCTCACATCACTGACGCCCCCCCGCACCTCTCATCACTCTCCCCCTGCACCTCACATCAGTCTCCACCCCCTGCACCGCACATCACTTTCCCCCCCCTGCACCTCACATAACTCTCCCCCCCTGCCCCCCACATCACTCTCCCCCCCTGCACCCCACATCATTGTCCCCCCCTGCACCCCACATCACTCTCCCCCCTGCAGCCCTCATCACTCTTCCCCCCCTGCACCTCACATCACTCTCCCCCCCCCGCCTCCCCCCCTCCTTTCCCAGATGCTCGTTCCCTCCCCCACCCCCGTCCCGCGCTCTTTCCCCCCCCCCCCCCCCCCTAGTCTCTCCGGTGCTTTGCCCCCCTCCCCGACGCTTGTTACTACCCCCCCCCTCCCCCTCGGTGGTCATTCCCCCCCCCTCTCCCCGGCACTGGATCACCCTGTCCCCGGCGCTCCTTCCCCCCCTCCTCCCCGGCGGTCCCCGCTGAGGGGAGATAGTACGGGGCCCGCAGGGGTGGTGAGGAGGAGAAGCATCCCGGCACTTGTTTCACAATCTCCTTCTCACCCCCCCCCCTTTCTCCACAGCTGGTTCACCCTGTCCCCGGCGCTCCTCCGCCCCACCCCCGCCCCCCCACCTCCCCGGCGCTCCCGCCGGTCCCCGTGGGGGGGGAGAGGAGAAGCGCCGGTGGAGGTGACGTGTTGCCCCCCCCCCTCTGTCGCCGCTGATCGTTTCCACTCCCCCACCCCCTGTCTCCCCGCCGCTTGTTCCCCCTGTCCCCGGCCGCTCGTTCCCCCCCCAACTCCCCGGTCCCCGGTGCTCCTTCCCCCCCCCCCTCCCCGGTGCTCCCGGTCCCCGCTGAGTGTGGCTAGCCGCAGGGTGAGGAGGAGAAGCGCCGGGGGAGGTTGCAGTGTGGCTAGGCGCGGGATGAGGAGGAGAAGCGCCGGGGGAGCTTACCTGCAGTGAGGAGGAGAAGCGGCCGACTGAGGAGTATTGAAGATTGCCTGTGAGCCCCTGTGTGTAACGTCACCCCGCCCATTAGCCAATGGGAGAGCTTGCCAGCGAGAGGGGACAACCCATCACAAAACGCACAAACCTACAGACAAACACCACAGACAAACATTTCAGTTTTATATATATAGATTGCCTTCAGTGTAAAAGCAAAGCCCACCCTCATATTGTATGGCATAAGTTCATTTTACCTGCCTCATAAACATAACTCTCAACATATCGATTCAGTATTGAGTCAGACTTCTAATTTTACGTTGGATGATCCCATTGAAGCCATTGGGGACAACCGATATTTGTAATGTAGTGTCTTGGCTTTCTGACTTTGAAAGGTGCAATACCCCGTTTGATAGCTGTCTATGGCCCCAATTCAATATGCCTGGGCTGGAGAAGGGTTCAGATCAATTCAGGAAAAATTAGGTCATTTACATATAACAATTCAAACTGCGCTAGAGTAAATTGCTGTATTTATAAACCATCCATCTCTGGGTTTAGTACAGTACGTTTGTCGGAGAAAATAAAAGACTTATGAGGTTCTTAGCATTTTCCACCGCTTAGTACTGTAACTTGCCCCTATTGTGCAGTATTTTTTAAAGTGGGTCCAACATCACAGCTCTTTATAAATCCTTACATATCACTCAGCAATTACAATTATTAGTAGTAATTGATGTTTAACAAACACCCACCATGTATACAGTGCTGAGAGTATACATTCACCGGGATTCAATGACTTCCAATAGTGGTTATTTCACTTTGATCCTCAATTATTTGCCATATTTAAGGCAGTCTCTCTACCTTTCTGATTTTAAAGTATAAATGTTGCATACATCTTCTTAAAAATAGCTTTCCCCCCACTTTTTTATTAAAATCAGTCACAGTTGTAGTACTTTTTTTTTTAAGTCACTGAGCACTGCCCTTGATATCATTTAACCGTTATTGTACTGGTTTTCTCTTGAAGCAATGCTAGCCTGTGCAATCACATTTTTTTCCTACTTGTACCGAGCAATTGGCCGACATCATCCTCGTCACACAGTAAGAACAGTCAATGCCTATCCAAAATCCGATTTCTTTTAGTATGGACTGCGGTATTACACCTCGGGTTTCCAAATCGCTGTTACAGTACCTGTGTCCATGAAGCGTGGCGGCAGTGCTGCTCACCTGTGGAGATACACAGCCGTCCTATTCTTTGTAAAGTAACCAAATTGTGTAAGGCTGCTTTGTTGAGGGATAATTGTACCAAATGTATTGAGTATTGTTACATACACTTAAACCATGGAACATAAAGACCAAGGAAAGCAAATTAAGCAAAGCAGTGTTGTCCCTTATAATAATTTTGACTATTGAGGATATACTGGCTTATTTTATATAGGATATCTAAAAATATAAAGCCTTTATATACCCTGAAGGAGAGATGCCCATGTGCATAAATTGATATATATTAACACCTTCCTTCAATGGATATGCCTGCTGGTCTATATATTACAAGTTGCTCTAGCACTCACATGCATTAGAGCCAGAGGTGAATTTGTATGAAATTTGTATGAAATTACCCACAATTGATGATTATTGCACAAAAAGGGTTGCATTTATGCACTATCCTGATGAACATGTATCTAGGCATTTTCAATGCTAATTACACTGTTGCGTGAACTGCAAGAGCACACTAATTCCTGTACACTGCCTGCTTGCATTTTTAAATCCGTATATTCATTTGTACCGTGAATATATTGCTGAAAGTGAAACGGTTACCCTTGAGCTACCAACTAACTAGTGCATTTGTCCTCAACTGAACGGAAAATAAAACAAACTAGAGATGTAGTAAAGTATCATTCATTCTTTCTGGACCATGAAGGTCTCTACATCAAGGCCTGATGAAGGGGCTTAGGTGGTCCTGGAATTTGATGTCTAAGGGGTCTCTGTATCAAGGCAAAAGCAGCGCAGTTTGGGGGAAGAACTTAAGATGCATGAAAGATAAACTGCCCACTGAAAGCAATAGGATTTCTTTGTTTGGTACAACATTTTTTAACCATTATTGTACTGGTTTTCTCTTGATTCATTTAGAACCCGAAGTCATTAACCAACTATCATATTTACCTACTTCTTGCTGTGTTTGCTGTGCTCTGCTACTTGCACTTGTATGGCATTTAATACTAATTGTATGTATCTGAACATCTGATAAATGTAATTATTCTCTCTTTATATCTCTTCCACTAACAAATCTATTCCATCCTATTCACCACAGACACAACCGACTTTAGGAATAACCTAGGGATTAGAAATCATGTTTGAAAGCATGTTGGGCTAGATTCACTAAGCAGTGCTAGCCTGTGTAATCCTTTGGGTGCCCCAAGACGTAGTACCTACGTCAAGGGTGGCCAACTCCAGTCCTCAAGGGCCACCAACAGTCCAGGTTCTAGGGATATCCCTGCTGCAGCACAGGTGGCTCAGCCAATGACTGAGCCACTGATTGAGCCACCTGTGCTGAAGCAGGGATATTCTTAAAACCTGAACTGTTGGTGGCCCTTGAAGACTGGAGTTGGCCACCCCTGCACTACGTCATGGGGTCTGGTACTCCAGGGGCCCCATGATGTAGTAGCTACAGAATGGCCAACAAGTGCTTTTTTTCCATGTTAGACCATGGCCTGAAATATAGGGAAATGGATCCTGTTTCCAGGTCAAAGGCCGTCAAGGTCATGTGACCGCTTAAAAAAAAAACAATTCCCTCCTTCATTGAGGGGGAGAAAAGAAGGTTTCTTTATTTTGAGGGGTTTTTTTATGGGGTACAGGGGAAATATGGACATACATTCAGTTGCATCATAACATTTTTGAACTGTAGCATATTAGGGCGGAGGGGGGGGGCATGTTGTAGAGTGGGTAACAAATAATAATACATTGAAAAGAAGGACAAGTTGGGGTAAAACATGGCCATTTGTGGGTCTGTTAGCCCACCGTTTTAGGATGAAAACCAAGGGATCCCCGTGCTAGTTTCAGCTCTAGTGATCCTTAGTTACCAAGATACTGCCTTAAAAAGGGTGCGTGTCAGCTCCAGGGACCCCTAGTTCCCATTCTGTGTAAGGAAGGGTTGAAAAATATCAAATAAACAAGCAGCTGGGATTGCTGATTTTACGTGGCGTTAGCCGAAGGCTATTATGGCGCAGCATTCACTAAAGCCAACCAGTTTGCGGCGTCTGGTAAAAAAGCATGGTGTTATTTTGAACGGCAGTTACAGTTATTCTAAATGACATGCAAACGAGCTGATTATAGCCTAAATTATATTCATCCCATATTCACTGAGCTTCGTTAAGGAAATAGGCTTAATTGACGTATTTGCACATTTTATTGTAAATGATGTTGCAGTCGCATCGTTCTCAGGAATCCCAGGCGTGTTCGCGGCTTTCTCCCCACATGGGGTGCAAGGTTCATCTGCTGGAGGTCAATTGGCTTTCCCTCGTTATACTGTGTGTCATGTCATTTATTAATTGTGCAAAATATGAGTAAGCGCCTCACAACGCATTAATGCAAAAAAAAACCCAGTATTCGTTTTGAAATGGCACCGTCTCATGTTTAACAGCAGCGATATCTGGTGTGTGCTCTTCGCTGAGTAAATGGACAATACTGCATGTGTGCACTAGCGGTAATTAAAAGCTCAAATTAAAAGATGCCTCCATGGTACATTCTTTCCTTTGTTTCTCTACACCTTTCATGTCTTGGGTTGTGCTTTATTCCTATATTTGAAAGGGCTTTCCCATTTTCTTTGATTTGGTGGCGGGAGCCGGGGTAATGAAATGCATGGTTTTTATTTTTGTTTCTTTCTGTGGGATATGTTGTCACCAATTTTTTGGATAGTAGCCCTAATTACACTTTAATCTGTCAATGTTGCGTGTGTGTCTCTCTTGTCTCGAGCCTTATTCCAATGACATCTATTATCAGATTGAAATGGCGATTGAGACTCTGCAAAAGTCTGACGGTCTGTCGAGTCACAGAAGCTCTCTACTCAACAGCCATGTAAGTCCTCCTCTTAATATCCTCCGTTTCTTATGATTGCTCTGCATGCTGAGGCTGCCTTTTAATTCTTTTATGCTTGCCGGTTTTTATTTCCTTCTCTGCGTGCTTTTCCCCCTCCTGAAAACACAGGTCCCTCCCTTGCGTAATCCTAGAATAAAAAAAGAATGCCCTCAATTTTACTTGCCCAACTGGGTAACATTCTTCATTAGCAAAATGTCCAATAGTATGGTGCAAATATTCTGAGAACTGCTTTCCGATTCTCCCCTCGATGCAGTATTGTGTTTGGAGTATTAATTAATCTTGCAGCAATGCCTTGGTATTTTGTTATGGTTTCTAAATGAATAATTACCAGGGTGGTCTTCTTTATCAGAAACGAGCCTTATTTTTGCGGGTGACCGGGATAACATTTTTAAAGGAAAATAAATTGGGAGGGCAGCAGGAGGGTGCAGCGACTCATTGTAATTCTTTAAAAAGTGAGGCTTGTTACTGGTAAAAAAGGAGCAACCTGGCACTCAGTGATGTCCTTTGTAACAATGTGTGTATGCATTGGATTACACCACCAAATTATGAAAGGTTTTCTTTTTTTTTTTATTATTATTAATATATATATATATATATATATATATATATATTAATATATATATCACTTTATTGCATCTTCAATATACCTTGCAAAGTGGGATTTGTGCTTTAATGATTCCTTACAAAATTCTTGCAACATATTTAACGGGAAAAAAATCTGTGAAATTCACTTTATGCTTTATATTCTAGCACGTTTTTTGGCTAATGTGTTTCAAAGATTCACAGCTGTACGGAGCATTAAGAAGTATGTTTGGAAAGTGCCTGCAAAAGTGTTTTAGTGGTGCCTTATAAATAAACAAATACAGTATGTACATCTAAGAGCACAATGCCACGTTTGTCATTCAGTCCTTCTGCTTTCCTAACCCATTGTGTGACTTGCATATTTCCGTGCATTACATGCTCCTGCGGTACTGTGCTATTCTATACATTGTCACAATGTACACTGTGCGTGTGAAGAAGTAGGAACGTTACCACATGGGATCTCAGAGTCCTGAAAATAGACCACATTTGTCCTTCATGCTGCTCTTTTGTACTGTTGCAAGAGATATGTTTGCAGCCTAGCGTATAAAAACTCCTAACGTGTTACAATTGCTTCTTACTCTTTGACTGCTGGAGAGTCTTCTACTGCACTTTGTGCAAGCGACAAGTTACAGGGACAAGTTACAGGAGTGCTTAAAGCAGGGGTTCTCAGCTTCAGTTCTCAATGCATGAAACTCCCTTGATGTCTATCTGGCTTAGTGCATGGGTTCACAACTCCTGTCCTCAAGACCCCCAACAGGTCAGGTTTTAAGGATATCCCAGCTTCAGCACAGGTGGCTCAAACTAATTGAGCCACCTGTGCTGAAGCAGGAAGCCACTGATTGAGCCAACTGTGCTGAAGCTGGGATATCCTGAAAATCTGACCTGTTTGGGGTCTTGAGGACTGGAGTCGAAAGCCCCCTGGCTTAAAGTAAATGAAACACAGAGACGTGCTTATTTGTAATGTTAATTAGCAAACCTATGTTTGCTCACTTTCCACCACGTCTCAGGCTCAGTGGCACTTCAGAAGTCTAGGAAGTGAAATATACAACACTTAAAAAAAAAAGTCCATGTTTTTCCCCATAAAAAAAAAATTTGAGACATTTTCACAGCGACACAAATGTTAACAAATATGTAAGACGTTCCAAAACACGAGGAAATGTGTCCAATACGTTTTACATCCGTCTCTGAGAACAGCGCTGCACATTAGCTGTCATTTTCCTCTCACTTCCAAGCGCGTGCGGCCGCTGCAGGGAGTCTGTGCAGAGTAAGCTGGTGCCATTTATTAACATTCAAATTGTTCAGTGTATACAGCCTTTAACAATAATGTATTTATTTAATTCTTTTCAGGCCGTTCCTTTTCGCAGCAAGGTTGAATAGGGTCGGATGTAGTGGGTTTGCACAGCATCCCCGTTGGGCCCTGCTGTGACGAGAAATGACAGGAGGCATCGTCCGCTCTCTTCTGTTATTATTCTGAAGGCCTCTGATTACTTTTGAAGTGAATACTATTGAAAGCAGCCTCCTGGGATTCTCTGCAGCTGCACGCACACACACACACACGCAAATAATTGTAACGTAGGCTTGTGGTTTAGAGGGGTTTTCAATTTGACTAACGCCGTGCCATATTTCTGTGAATGATGGCATCCTGTAGCATTTTCCAGCAAATCCTAGAAACTTGTTTAATACCGATGACGCAAGGTAGGTTTACACTAGAGCAGATGTACACTTCATCCAATAGGCCAGGGTTCCCCAGGTTCAATTCTCTAGAGCAGTGATTTCCACCAGGGGTTTGAAAACCCGTGAACGTTTGTGAGGTCCCTCTAAGGGGTTCGCCACCCCCCCCACCCCAAAGATGTAATGGCAGATCCCAGGCAGTATAGTGGTTTCTTGAGCCTGTGTGGGGACTGTGCACTTGGTAAGGTCCCAAACTGCACCTTGCCATGTGTGGTATACAGATGTAGCTAGAAGAATTGTCTACGGTGCAGCGGCCACCCACGGTCACGGCATCTCAAGGATTAACGCTGCAGGGGTTGGCATTCGGAAGCATGGACCCTCCGCAGTGCGAGCAGGGCAGTCACGGTCTCTACTACTGTAGACTTGGCTTTTTCGGCTGCAGCACCGGAGACAGTAAGTCTGGCTACATCTTCAGTTGTCAATTGCAGCAGGAGTCTCCAAAATCGCTCCCCACCATGCTTTGCATCCATATCGGCAAAGCATTGTGGGCCGTGACTTTGGAAGCTCTGGCGGTAACTGACAGCTTTGCCACCCATGCTGTCTGCACACACTAAGGTGCAGTTTGGGTGCATAGTAAGCATGTGTTCCCCACACAAGCTCTGGACACTATACTGGCTGAGATCGGTCAAACAGTTTTGTTAGCAAATAAATCTTATTGCTTACTCATCAGACTATTGCTATCAGGAGGGTCACAGTGTAAAAAAAAGGTTGGGAACCACTGATCTAGAGCAACCAGCAGGGTAGGTTTTCAGAACATCACATATTAAAGCAAGTTGTGGTAGTGTTAATTAAAGTTTGGTTAATTAAGTACTCATTAGAGAATCATGGAAACATGGCTTGTTGGTTGGTCTTGGGGACTGCAATTTGGAACCCCTGATGTATATGTAGTTGGTGTAGGTCCTGTTTTTTTTTTTTTACACCCTCAAAATATGGAGAAACATTATGACAAGAGTTTAATACATTTAATTATATTATTTGGATTAAACTAAATTCTCCCTGATTTGTACTGCTGCTGTGTTTTTACCAGTGCAGAAATCATTAGCTAATAGAAGTGGGGCAAAATATCACACTTACACCTGGATGCTAAAATATGATACCTATTATCATTTGTTATTAGCCATCAAAGCAATGATTATTGAACTTTTGTGACCTCATAATTTCAGAATACATTACATCGAAATACAACATAGATTATTTGGGAGTAGTAATACACAGCGATCTTTTCTTCTAAAACGCATTTCAATATCCCAATTAAAATATACTAATGTTTGATAAGGTGGAGTGGACGGTATACGTTTTAGGCCTGCACATAATAAAAGTGGATTTATTCCTTTAAAAAAAAAAAAAAAAACTATGCTACAGCATCAGTAATGTTATTATTATTTTTATTTTGTGGCATGCTGAGACTAAATCTGCAGCTCTGCATTGTACTCTTGCTTAAATGTACCTGACAAACACATAAATATGATTCAAGCAGACTAATCTAAATTCAAGATTGTAGCCCTGAAGCATAGTCATGTCATTAGCTGAAAGCAGCAGTCCCTCCCAGAAGCCTATATGAGTTTAACTCACATAATGTTAGTATCTTGCACCCTTCGTATTTCCTGCTCTTTTTTTGTAGTGTTAAAAAAGATGATTGTGTTCATCTCCAGCTTTTGAGGTTTCCATAGTAACCGTTTTAAACTTCAATGGGTTATGGAGAAAGCTCCATTTTCACTTCCCAGGCACTAATATCTTATACGCTTATTTCTACTAACCCAGGGGACTGCAACCTCTCAAGGAAGAAGAGCCATTTTCTAAAAAAATGTATGTCTCAAAAATATTCCGAGAGCCACAACACATGCACGAATATTACACCCCCACAAACACATACTGTACACACAATAATAGGTATATACTGTATAAGCATTAACATACGACAAAATATGTGGAGGAATAATGCATCTCACAATAAAAAGTCCTTTTTATTTGTTTTTTTTTGTCATTGTTTTTCTGTGCAAAACAGTGTCATTTACAAATACATACACTTCCCTCCCCAAAAAACACATACATGCCCCCACCAAATACACACACACCCACACTGTAGATTTATATAAATATCCTGGTTCGGCAGAATAATATCCACCAAAATGAATATCCTTTCCCGTTTGCTCTATTATTTTCAGACCCTCCCTGTCCCCGTTCCACTAGCAGATCTGAGGAATATCCAAACCCACATTCTGCGTTTCATCTGGCAACAACGAAGAGCCAGGGTCCCACGGTCGGTACTTTTAGTGTCGAGGACGAGAGGGGGTCTGGGGGCGCCGGATGTAGTCCGATACTACCAGTCAGCCCAGCTGAGGCAGGCGGTGGTTTGGAACAACCCCCCGACCTCTAATTGCTGGTTAGAGATAGAGACCCACCACGCGTCCCCGACCCCCCTCTCAGCCCTACTATGGACCCATGTCCACAAAGGTAAGAAGCCCCTGAGACTCAGCCTCGGAGCAATGAGATGCACGTGGTCGACATGGTTAAAAACCAAAGGGAAATATGGCCTAGCTTCAACCCCCTCTCAATTGACCCCCTTATTCGGGAACCCGGATTTCCCGCCCGGATGTTCCCGACCCCAATTCAGCCAATTTCAAGGCCTAAACATCAGAGTGGTTGCGGACTTACTTGAAAATGATGAGGTCATGCCCCTCCGGGAACTGGGAATCAAACTAACGTCCCCTGATCTCCCTATATTCCAATATTTACAGATTAGGCACTTCCTGAGAACCCAATCCCCTAGCCTAAAATTCCCACCGCGCTCCAGATTTGAGACCCTCTGCCTCAGAGGCGAGTACCAAAGGGGCCTCATCTCGGAGATATACAAAACACTAGAGGCGGCCCAACCCTCCCCTAACCATTTATACATGCAAATGTGGAGCGAGGACCTGAACACCAACATAGACCTTGAGGACTGGGAGGATATCTGTGAGGCAGCTACCAAAACTTCAATTTGTTCCGTCACAAAAGAAAATATTTACAAAATATTATTTCACTGGTACCTGACCCCGAGTAGACTGAGCCAAATCTACCCAGGCACCCCCGACGAATGCTGGAGGGGATGTGGTCAAAGGGGGGACATGCCCCACATTTGGTGGACATGCCCAGAGATCCAAAAATTCTGGACCCGGATCCAGAGTCTTCTGACCGAGACCCTAGATGTAGAAATACCCCTGTACCCCCTGACCTACGTGCTGGGAAAACCAGTCGACGACCTTCCCACCCCTATAGCTAGACTCACAGCAGCGATCCTAACGGCCGCCAGATGCTGCGTAGCAGCGGCTTGGAAGAAAATCAAAGCCCCTTCTAGAAGAACGGTAATCACTAGGATAGATGGAATTATGAGTATGGAAAGATTAACGGCAATGCTGAAACAAAAAATGCCGCAATTTTACTCAACCTGGGAACCCTGGCCAGGATCAGGTGCCCTGACTATCACATAAACCTCACCGCAGTACTAGCCCCCTGACCTCCGAACCTCAAAGCTCCCCACCCCTGCCCTCCCTCCCCCCCCCTCTCCCCTCTCTTTGTCCAAGTCGTTCCCAACTATCCACCCCTCCTCCGTCATCCCCTCTCTTTTTCACCACTGAAAATGGGAAAATGGACTATTGTGTGTCATCAACTCCACCTATGCTATGTACATGTACCACGCCGTATTCCTGTGATAGCTCGTCTACCAATGTCTGTAACATGTACCAATACGCTGTCTGACACCAATAAAGGAAAAATATTAAAAAAAAAAAAAAAATAGAGAGGAGCATAGCATAATAACGTTTTATTCACAGTAAAATAAATAAAGATAAAAGGTGCACTCACAAACAGCCAAACATAGAGGCTTTGTGGATTGGCTTTGCAGTATATACTCTCTGGTGCAGTCTCTCCACGTTGTTCCCTTCTCCTGGGATATCGGTGTGGTTGCCGTCCCAGCTCCCAGTTACCAGCTTCCTCTCATGGTATGCAGAGGCTCCTCCAGGCTTGTGCAGAGCCTGGTGTAGTCTCCCTGGTCTCGTCCCTCGTTCAGGACTTGGTCTGCGCATGCGTGGATGTCTTTGCTGGTTCGTAGCGCTGGTTGGACAGAGTACTGTCTACTTGAGGTACGGTGGCTCAGAGTGTCCAAAACACATCAAACACGTTTTGTCAGTTGGGTTCCTTAGTGATGTGATGCGTCAGGGGTAATACAGCATATTTATAACGATTCTTGGTCCGGTCATGATTACTTACAGCTGTTAGTTCACTTCCTTATTCAGCTGTTTGTATATGATTCCTGCGATTTTAATGAATTGACCCAATGCTTAGTAATGATAATTATTGCTACAGATAGCATAGCCACATAACAGGGTTACATCTATATAAACACAATACAACACCTTAAAGTAATATAGTAATTTTAAAAGATCAATCAGATACATTATTATCTGTAATAATGTCTCTGACACGTTATAGTACGATTGATCTTTTAAAATTACTATATTACTTTAAGGTGATGTATTGTGTATAAATAGATGTAACCCTGTTATGTGGCTATGCCATCTGTAGCATTGCTAAGTGGGAGCTGGGACGGCAACCACACAGATATCCCAGGAGAAGGGAACAACGTGGAGAGACTGCACCAGAGAGTATATACTGGAAAGCCAATCCACAAAGCCTTTGTGTTTGGCTGTTTGTGAGTGCACCTTTTATCTTTATTTATTTTACTGTGAATTAAACGTTATTATGCTATGTCCCTCTCGTCTCTATTTTTAAAGACACCACTGAAGGTAATTTGGAGGAGTACACCTAGTGAGAACTAAGCACAGGCAAGTGTCAAGTTCTCTAGCCTCCACTCTTTTTTTTCCCATTTAAAGTGATACCTACCTATATTACACCACTTGTTTGTGGTATGTGTTTTTCTTTTTTTTCTTTTCTCACATACAGTATATATACTGGAGAGGAAGATATAAAAACCATGCACTGGAGGACTCTATTTCTTCCTAAACATTGAAGTTTTTGGGCATTTGTTTATGCACAGCTCTCTTAAGGTCCTGCCACAGCATTTCAATCGGGTTGAGGTCTGGACTTTGACTGGGCCATTGCAACACCTTGATTCTTTTCTTTTTCAGCCATTCTGTTGTAGATTTGCTGGTGTGATTGGGATCATTGTCCTGTTGCATGACCCAATTTCGGCCAAGCTTTTGCTGTCGGACAGATGGCCTCACATTTGACTCTAGAATACTTTGGTATACAGAGGAGTTCATGGTCGACTCAATGACTGCAAGGTTCCCAGGTCCTGTAGCAGCAAAACAAGCCCAAATGATCACCCCCCCACCACCGTGCTTGACAGTTGGTATGAGGTGTTTGTGCTGATATGCTGTGTTTGGTTTTCGCCAAACATGGCGCTGTGCATTATGGCCAAACATCTCCACTTTGGTTTCGCCTGTCCAAAGGACATTGTTCCAGAAGTCTTGTGGTTTGTTCAGATGCAACTTTGCAAATCTAAGCTGTGCTGCCATGTTCTTTTTAGAGAGAAGAGGCTTTCTCCTGGCAACCCTTCCAAACAAACCCTACTTGTTCAGTCTTTTTCTAATTGTACTGTCATGAACTTTAACATTTAACATGCTAACTGAGGCCTGTAGAGTCTGAGATGTAACTCTTGGTTTTTTTTTGCAATTTCTCTGAGCATTGCACGGTCTTACCTTGGGGTGAATTTGCTGGGACGTCCACTCCCGAGAAGATTGGCAACTGTCTTGAATGTTTTCCACTTTTGAATAATCTTTCTCACTGTAGAATGATGGACTTTAAATTGTTTGGAAGTGGCCTTATAACCCTTCCCAGATTGATGGGCAGCAACAATTGCTTCTCTAAGATCATTGCTGATTCTTTCCTCCTTGGCATTGTGTTAACACACACCTGAATGCTCCAGACCAGCAAACTGCTAACACTTTGGCTTTTATAGAGGTGGTCACACTTGCTGATGATCAATTAATCAAGGGTATTTGATTAGCAGCACCTGTCTGCTACTTAGCATCTTAATTCCTATGCAAGCAGTAAGGGGGTACTTAGTTTTTCACACATGGCTTCTCCATTTTGGCTTTATTTTTGTTACATAAATCATGACACAGTGCAATATGTCATGTGTTGTTGTTAATCTAAGGCCTCGTCCAGGGTGGTGCTGGGCGCGCGCGCTCACGCTGGACACGTTGCGACAATGCACGTGGCCTGCGTGAGCGGGCACGCCTGCTTGGCGCTCAGCCGCTTGCCGAGCAAGCAAAATTGAGTTTGCTGCTCGCAGACGCGTCACGTGAGCGGTTCGCCCAATGAGGGCGAATCGGCTCCGTGACGTCGTGGCCGCGCCCCCAGACGCACGAGCCCCTAGCCGGACAGGAATCGCCCGGCCAAGCAGGGCACAGCACTGGAGCGCCAGCGTGCCTGTTTCCACCCTGGACGAGGCCTAAGGTTGTATTTACCTAATTTTAAGACCTGCTAAGGAACAGATGATTGTTATTATGTCCTGATATGTAAAACTATAGAATTCAAAGAGGGTGTACTTTCTTTTCCACATGACTGTACATCATTAGTACACATCTGTAGTCCATCAAATAAAAAAAAACACGTTTTCTTTTTAATTTGTCAGGCAGTTTCATCTTTGGGGGGGTAGGTTAGGCATTGCTCACCTTTCTACACTATTCTATAATTAACACAGATTAAATACAAAGGTCAAGCAATATAATTATCTTCAAATTCACCCTTAGAATTGCTTGTGTCAATTCATTAAAGAATCCACTTCATTACAAACCAAAGGGTAAGGTCAAAAGTTCAAGTGGTTTATATTTTTTCATAGAATGTTAGCAGTACTGTGAACAACAATGCTGAATTGTGAATCTAGATGTGCAGCAGGCTCCCTAATGAGCATTACAGTACTTAGACCGTTCAATTTATGAAGTTCTTATTTAGAGATAACTAAAGATTTTTTTTTTTTTTTTAGTGTTTTTTAGTGTTTGCAGTCATTGGTATTTTCCGTAGCTCTCACTAATTATCTGTCTTAAGCCTGTCACATCTCACTCATCAATGGGTGAATCCCACTCACTAGCAGACAGACTCATTCATTGAGTATCTTAGACCTTAGAGGAATCAGAGTTTCAATGAAAAAGTGCCCTCAATCTATCTCATAGGTGTGCTTGAGCCACCAAAACTATACCTGCTTGCTTTTTGTTCGTTTTGGGGGTAGGTTTTGAAAATCACTGCTGCTTACTAGACTGGGAAAACAGTTGTGCTACCTATTGAGTGAATAAATATTATTTCTACGTAGATATTCACAAACATGACAGCATTGATGATGATATTTTAATAGCACTTCAAAAATGTTGTTTTCAGTAAAGCACAGGAAATGGTTTTAGACAGATTTTACCCTGGAATTGTTAGTGGCAGATGTTACATTCTGCATGATCTAATGGCCTCGTACATTATAGCCCCTATTCAGTATTCAGCAAGGTTGTTTAGCAGTGCTGGAGAAGAGATCCACTTCACGAGACAATAATCTTATTCAGCGTGGTGAAATATCCTTATTATTGTGTATCCTTTATTTTTTAATGAGTTTTAAAGCATCATTTGATTTTTATAGCATGTCTTAAAGTTGCAGACCAATCAATATCCTACGTGTGAAAAAAAAAAATCAGTTTTGTACTATGAGAAAATATTTGTATCATTTTTTTAAACAACTCTGAATGACATTTTTTATGTATTATAATGTAACAAACATTTTTTGTTTCTATAGCAACCATTTACAAAGTCACATCCCCTAACTCTTCTGAAACAGGCTCTGGCACACCCATTTTTTGAGCCCTGCCCTCTCTCTAGCAGTGCACCAATTGTATCTAGTGACTGCCTGGTCACATGATCTTCCCCACAGAGCTTTGCATCTTTGGTCCTCTTCTGCTGCACAGACAGCCATTTAGTAAACCCCCGAGCCGAATCTTCACTGATTGATCGGCAACTCATTGTGTGTGTAGTCCCCTTTCCCCCGTGTCTAGGGGAAACTACATGTGGTGTGTTACATGAGTGGCTCACAGGAGGCCTGATCCTCCGCTACAGGGAGCCTGGGGTGGTCGTGGTATATATTATGACAGCGCCTCCACCTAGGAGGGATCCAAGCACAGTTGGATAACCCCTTCCCAGGAACACACAGTAATAATAAATATAAACACAGTGATTATAACAGCTTATCTTTACTGGTAACATATAACTGATAACATAAACCATAAAGGCCTCGCACAGCTGTGCCCCATTGTCCAACCAACACCTTATTCACACCCTGGTGAGGTTCCCCCAAAGTACTGGGGTGCCCTGGGCACCTAACCCTCCGGTGTCCACAGAGACAATCCCACACCAAAGTGTGTGGAGTAGTGCTACCCACAGAGTGTGTTTGTATGTGGCTGTTGGTGCACTTGTAGAGGATGATACCTGCCGGGTGCTCCAGCACCCGAGTACTGCCGTTGATGAAAGGATCTGTCTGATCCAACGAAGACGTCCGCCTCTGCGTGGGGTGAACTACCGTTGGAGTGTCTCACCTTTAAGAGTCTCTCAGATGACAGGTGGTATTCTGGTTCCAGACCACAGGCCGCAAGTCACCGCGTGGCGTCTTCACTGTGTCCCTGACACAAACAGTAAATGGGGAAGCGTCCCTATCTAGGGTTCTTCGCTGAAGCACCCACAAGCTTATATGAGTCGGGACTAGCTGGGACCTGGGGGACTCTAGGCCTAATCTCAGGGCCACTGGCACCTGAGACACTACCTCACCCTTCTGTGTCCAGCTCCAGACTCCTGTGGCTTCCTAGTGCGCCAAATTGTATCTCTCTCCTGCTCAGAATGCTGCAGCCCTATTGGCCGTGCTGTGCCACGTGATACTCTTCCCTAAGGACTCTGGGACTTGTAGTCCCGCGACTACGTGTGCGGAGTCCTTATGTAATGGCCGCCGCACTGTATTATCCAATGCGCATGCGTGACTTATCAAGATGGTCGCCGCCTGCACAGCCAGTTTCCCCCCCCCCCCCCTCTCGAGCAACAGAGCTCTCTCTCTCTGCCCGCAACCCCGCTGCAGCCGTAACCTCCCCCTTCTCCGCTCCCGCTGCAGGTAAGGGAGGGAAAGGGGAACCCGGCTACATGTGGATTTTATTGATGCACATATTAAACGGGAAAAAAAATAAAAATAAAAAAAACAACAGCTTGGACTGCTGCTGTAAAGCACCTCCCAAGCAGTGCAAGATCTTTGCAACCCTTTCCTGTTTGGGATCATGTGTAGCAAATATTCCCAGCAGTTTGAGCTGTAAACGGTAACAATAGATAATGTTACCTTAGTAATATAAGGATATATTGCAGCTGCTGAGTTACATTGACTGAAGCAGCCATTGTGTTAGTCACACAAACAGAATTTTGACAAATTTATATCAGGAGCACCAAACGATTGCCAGCTTAGGTAAGAATGTAGAATTATACAGTACGTTGTCACATGCTTTACATATAAAAATAAGAAACAAAAGAGAGAGAAAAGATGGAAAATAGTACACTCTGCTTTAAGAGTTCAAGTTAAAAAAAATAGTCCCTAGTATCTAATACTACAGAACTGATTTATTTAAAAAAAAAAAAAAAAAAAAAAAACCTTATAAGATTTCACATGTATTGCTGCTTTAATAACCATACACCACTGGAAAATTCTATTTTCGAAAAATGTTGATGAACATTGTTACGTTTTTGGGGGGTTCTCAGAGGAGTATGCAACTATGAGCAGCATATCTATAAAGCATCTATCAAGGATATAATTTCCTGTTACAGGTATATATTTTTATTTAATGAAACTTCGTATTCCAATCCATCTGTCAGACGGACCACTTGAAACACAATGCTTCACAAGTCACGAGTAGGCGATATCTACCGCCAACATTCCATCGGTTTATTTGTGTAACGTTTATTCATGGAAATTTACCTCGTTATGATTAGAATCTAACTAAAACCACAAAGTAGGATTTCTTCATGGTTCGTTTCTTCAAGCACATATTATCAAGTCAAAAATAGCATGTAAATCAATAAGTCATACAGTATGTGGTCTCCTTTTTGTGGACCCCATGTACAGTAGTCACCTTAACGATTACTCAACAATGTGTGTGGGTAGAAGGTATCAGAAATGAACTAATTGTTGATGCGAATGAGGAAGAGCTTCTGACTTCCCATTGATTTAATTATACAACACCACTACCTTTAGATTAGGAGATTTATCTGCACTGTACAGTTTGTGAAGAGAAAAAAAATGATGTGAATAGAGCTAAAATAGGTGAGTGGACCCTAACTAGGGAAACAAAACCTTGTAGGGGTACTAGGCTGCCTGGTGGAATCTGATAGCACAATCAGGATGGAACAAAAGAACAAAAAGTGGTACCGGCGCTTTGAATGTCCAAATGGATTATAGTCCTGGAAATTCCAGACAGAAGGATGAGTGTCCAAGGAGATAAATTGGCAATTCCTCAGTATTTTAGGTGGTCAGATGTAGCTTCATCCGTGTGGAAAGCGATATGAAATGAAAAAAGAGAAATATAGTGCAACACAGCTAACTCACAAGTGATCAAACATAAAACAAACAAAACAATACAACACAACACAAGACTAACCACAAATAAACAAAAGCAAGGCTGAAAGTAAAAAAGTTAGTTTAATACAACTCTAAAATATGATATAAAATTAATGGATGAGTGACTCAGGGTACGCCGATCCGGTGGAGTAAAATCAGAGTACTACTCACAAGATGGCTGAAGGTAATACGCAATGGATAATAGATTGAAAATATGATGTATCTTAAAACGCCCAGATCATGAGGTGAGCCGGTGCACCTCTCCACACTCCGTGCCTCCGTGCCGCTTCAACCGGAAGTGACGTCACCGGATGTTCCGTCACTGGTAGGCGGGATTGCTCCACGGAAGTCCCGGATGTGACATCACCAGATGCTCCGTCACTGCTGGGCAGGATTCCTCGGCAAGCGATCTCTCCTTCTCCTGCTTGAAAGACTCTAATGTCTCAGAGCCCAAGCCTCAAACGTGCCTTCGTCACAACACCCAAAAACGTAATGAGAAAACCCTATGAGTTTCGTGCGCTTGCGCACACTTCCTCGGGGGAAGTGCACGAAACGCGTAGGGTTAGGCCTGCCTGGAAGGCTGTGGGAGGAGTTAACCCCTTCACTACCATAGCGGTGGGAACCGCTATGGTAATGAAGGGGTTAACCAGTCCTGCTACCCCCCGGTAAACCTAAACACCCACCCTTGGGGCTACTACCCCCTTCAGCCAATCCCTCTACCCCCAAGAAACAAAAATAATCACAACAACCCTACTATCCACCTCATCTAGCCCCCCCCCCCCAACACATACAGTACAATAATGGGCAAAATTACTATTATACATATATAGATAATAGCTAATTTGCTCATTATAAAATCAAACATTAGCCAGCCAGCATAAATAAAGTAAATATAACTTCTACTTACCCCTGCCATGATGAAGGGCGTCCTGATCACCGTACTCCAGGTCCATGTCCTCCGTTGGCAGCAAGAGTACAAGAAAAAATACTATCTAATGGCCCCTAACCCCTTAATCACCTTAGCGCTTAATAACCATAATAGTAATTACGGGGTTAACCCATCCGGGAGGCCTAACCACTCACCCCGGCACAAGTACCCCCACCCTATACCCATTGATTGGCACAGTGGTACATCATACCCATATAATACGGGCATGATAAGCCAAGCACTAATTAGTGCTTTAAAGTGCAAAAAATAATAGGTGCAAAATAGTGACAATAATTGACATTCAATGTGCCATAATAAGTGAAAATTGTGCAATATTCAAAGGTGAATAAAAAATGCAGCTCAAAAAACACTTAAATGGACGGTCTGAAGACTCCACTCAGTAGAATTGGTTCTCAGAAGATAGGGGAGCGCAGATATCGGTGTTGTATATGAAAGGAATAATAAAGAACAACATAGTGCAAATAAAGTTTTGATCTGAGTGAGACCGCGCTACACCTGCCCCATATCCTAGTGGGGAACTACATTCATTCATACAGAGTCAAGAATTTGCCACAGTTTTGGAGATGCCTTTTTATTTCTGATACCATGTGAGTTCTTCAAGCACATTTATCCTGGTTTAAAAACTTTATTCGTACCATGTTGTTCTTTACTATTCCTTTCATATTCAACACCGATATCTGCGCTTCCCTATCTTCTGAGAACCAATCCAAAAAATACACAACAATTAAAGAAATACACGAGCACCTTTACACTACAACAATAAAAGAACTAAAACGGCATAAGCCATGTAATGTAACATGCAAAAGTGACCCATGCTTTTCCACTTTTCCTGTTCCCTTTGTCCCTAAGTCCTGAAACTTCAGGAGTGTAAGTCTTGGGTGACATATTTGGGTAGAAATGCAGTTATTTTGTTTGCAGGAGTTCGGGGGCCAATGTTACCGGTAGTCCCATAATTCTCCCCGGCGTGCAGGCACGATTTGCCGGTATACGGGTTGAATTACACCGGGGCTACCTAGTGTCCCCCAGACTCCTGGTTTTCAAGTCCAGATATCCCAGACCCATTTCCCTCACAGGTGTGGGTCTCCCCAAATTATACTATGTATTAAAATATGTTTTATCATGTTTGGTGCATTTACTATAAATGTCTATTCAGTCAGCCCGGGCATCCACATCAGTGTCGGGATGTCTGGATAGACATCGGAGTTCAAAGGAGGGAGGATGTCCAAAGATGACAAAAACATTTGGGGGGTGAGGAAGGGCGAATTGCCAGGTCCGGAGAACAAAGGGAACAATATGTTCTATTAGTTAAAAAGGATGTGACATCACTTTATGGGAGTATTTCATAACCTTTTTAGAATGGAACATATCAATGGTACAGGAGCCAATGGAATTGTCTTCAATCCCGTTGACTGTAATACCATGTGATATAGCCATGTGGTTTTAAGGATGGGACGTACCTCCCTTGGAGATGACGTCACGTCCTTTAAAAAAAAAAGGTCACATGATACAGCATCCAATCGGATTGGAGCTGTACCATTTGACCCTAAAATGTGATGTCACAGGCCCAATATAAGGCCTGTACATCTCATTTTAGCGTAAGATCTCGATGTGGCAACATCCGTTTTGGATTTACCATGGGGTTTTTGGATTGAAAGATAGAAGATTAAAGAAAAGAAAAAAATAATGACAGAAGATGTTGGAAGAATAATGTTCCAATAATGTTGGAAGAAAGAAGATTTTGGTACCTGATGCTGTTCTTCAAGGTGGATGCAGACGGATTGCGGGTGATGATGTCGCGGGTCGAGAGCTTCCTGATACACCGGGATTTGGAGGGTGAAGTCTTCTAAAGGTAAGATAAATATTGAATTTATGTAAATGCATTTTTTTTCCAGTGTTTTTTTATTGTATTTATTTATTTTAATGTTTTTCATTGCCCATTGACTGCTAATGTATTAATTTGTGCCCCTTTAGGGTACAGATAAATACAGTGACAAAACAATAAATTTTTTGGCAAATACTTGTTTTGTATTGATTGGTATTTTTTCTATTTATTGTTTTGATTAAATTGTTTGGAATTTGGTTGGCTTTTTTTTATAGTACATTTGTGGATTGGCTAGCGGTTTTATTTCTTGATTTGGTTTGTTGGTTAGGTGTTTCTCTAATTGTATTCTATTATTTTGGTATAACATCATTATTATTCTTTATCGGTTTTGGTGATTTTTATTGATGTGTAGTTGAGGCTTTTTAGTTCTATTATTGTTGTAGTGTTTAGGTGCTTGTTTATTTCTTTAATTGTTGTGTATTGTTGTGCTTGATTGTTTTAATAGGTTGGCTATTGACTGCTATACAGGCATACCCCGCTTTAACATATGCAATGGGACCGGAGCATGTATGTAAAGTGAAAATGTACTTAAAGTGAAGCACTACCTTTTTTCCACTTTACAATGCATGCAATCGTCATATATGTGCATAACTGATGTAAATAATGCATTTGTAACCAAAATAAATACAGTAGGCTTTATTGAAATAAAATGAATGGAAGCAAGCAAGGAGATGAGAGGTGCGCACGCGGGTCAGTGCTGTATAGCAGCTCTCTCCTTCACACACACACACACACACACACACACACACACACACACACACACACACACACACACACACACACACACACACACACACACACACACACACACACACACACACACACACACACACACACACCACACACAGTGTCACACACACACACACTGTTACACACACACACACACTGTCACATACACACACACACTCAGTCATACAGACACACAAGCAAGCAAGCAAAGAAGGCAGTAGGAGACCTCCTCCTCCCCGTAACTCACATGCAAAGATTCGCTCTACAGCAGCAGGCAGAGCTCTGAGGAGGGAGGAAGGGGGAGGAGGGGGGAGGAGGAGGAGGAGAGCGGGGGGAGGAGGTCCAGGAGCTGCAGTACGGGGCGGAATCACTGGTATAGTTGCTGATTTATTGCGTGCCCGATATCCCCGTTCCCCCTGCCTTTCCCCTCCCATCTGACCCCGTTACCCCTTCTACCTGCACTCCCGCTCCGTTAGGGATCACAATGAAGGAGGTTGCAGTATTGATTAGAGGCGCGCACGCCGCAGCCACATGCGCACGCCGCCCCCTGGTGTCCGTACTCGCAAAGCACGCGTACGTACACAGGGGTATGGTGCAATTAAAAATAAATGTACTTACTTGCGAGTGTACGAAAAGCAGGTGTACTTAAAACGGGGTATGCCTGTAGTGACTTATCATGCCCATATTATATGGTTATGATGTAGCACAGTGTCAATCAATGGGCGGGTATAGTGGCCCTTGAGTGGGTGGTTAGGAGAGTAGGTTAACTCCTTAATTACTATAGCGGTTATTAATCGCTACGGTGATTAAGGGGTTAGGGTCCATTGGATTTTATTTTTTCATGTACTCTTGCTGGCAACGGAGGACATGGATCTGGAGTATGCTGACGAGGATGCCCTTCATGATGACAGGGGTAAGTAGAAAGTTTTATTTACTTTATTTATGCTGGCTGGCTAATGTTTGCATTTAGAATGGGCAAATGAGCTATTATCCATATCTGGATAATAGTAATTTACTGTACTGTATGTGTTGGGGGTAGAGGAGGTGTGTATTAGTGTTGTTGTGTTTTTTAATGTTTATTGTGGGTAGCGAGGATGGGTGAAGTTGGTATTTGGCCCTTGGTGGGTGTTTATACCTACCGGGTGGGTAGCGGGAGGGGTTAACCCCTTCATTACATTAGCAGTATTAACTGCGAGGGTAATGAAGGGGTTAACGCCACCCGCAACCCCCCGCAAGGCCTAAACACCCACCAAGGGCCAAACACCCCCTTCACCCACCCCCGCTACCCACAATAAACATGGCACTGGTAGTTAACACCTTCATTGTTTTAGCGGTCAGCCGCTAAGGTAATGAAGTTGCCTGTAAATGCATTTTTATTGCTTGGGATTCATGCCGGGGGTCTCCGGTGCTGATATTAATGGGTATCAGCTCCAGAGTCCCCAGGCATCAATTTGATGCAGGAAAAAAGCATTTTTATTTCTAAGTCCTCTCTCGCCCCCTTCTCAGCAGCTTCTCCCCAGCCTCACGCCAACTTTTCCTGGCGGGAGGATTTTGGGAGAAACCCGCCATTAGCCTCGATTAAGCTAATCGAGGCTACAAGAATTGCACGAGTTTAAAAACCTGCTGATAAGTGGCTTATCGCCGCTCACCCAGCGATGTGTTTTAGATGGCAGCAAATATTGGCTATTCATGCCTTTATCGCCCACTTATCGAGGCTTACTGAATAGCAGTAGGCATTTTGGCCGAAAAGACCTCGATAAGTGGGTTATTGAGGATTATAGAATAGGCACGTTATTTTCTTCAGCTTCTGATTTCACATGTATTTATTTATATAGTTTTATGACTGACACTGGAACAATATTCTTTTCTGCTGCAGACATACATGAGTACGTTTAGAGGGTATACTTTCTGCTCTAGTGTTGACAATTCTCCCTCTGTGATTCTCACAACAGAAAGAATAAAAGTTAACTTGATAATTGTCTTGGTCTCCTCAGTACTAAACTGCATCCATAATTGCAGATTTCACAGGGATCATTTAAATAATACTAGGTCAAACCAACATGGCAGCACCAGCCTCCTCCTTCAAATTAGCAGCATGTACTTGGGAATACTGTATATGTTCACACAACCTAGGAGAAGACCAATTATAAAGAACTACAAGAAAAACTGTATTAGCACACAGCATACACTTTCTTTAATTATTTATATTTTTGATCCAGATTTCCAACCCCTCTTTTTAACACCTGAACGTTCAAGTATGTTTTTGATATACTGTATGTTAATAAAGTGTCTTTAATGCAGTCTTTGCACAGTTGCCTTACTATTCCCTTTCAATGAATGAGATTGATCATAACCATGGAATAATATTACAGTGGAACCAGTGAATTTTGGGAACCCAGCTTTGCATTCATATAGAGCTGGGGTAGCCAACCTGTGGCCCAAGGGCATGCTGCCCTTCAGTGCTTCATGTTCGTCCTCAAGTAGGAAAAAAAAACGGGGTCTCTAACAGCAGACAGTGAAGAGAGACCATAGAGACCATGGAAGGGGAGAACCAAGAGCATTCCCTGGTGAGCTACCAAGTAGCACAGGGTAATACACTCTGTCAGCTGAGAGCTCCATGTGTTGCTGGCTGTGGAAACTGGAGATCAAGTTAGGGACAATCACTCCACTGCCCCATCCCCTCCTTGTCCTCGATGGCTCCATCTCCGAATGTGTCACCCTCTCTTTCCCCCTCCACATGTCACCCCCTCTTCTCCCTCCCCATGTGTCACCCCCTCTTCTCCCTCCCCATGTGTCATTCCCTCTTCACCCCCTCCCCATGTGTAACTCCCTCTTCCCCCCGTGTCACCCTTCTTCCCCCTCCTCCCCATGTCACCCCTTCTTCCCCCCTCCCCATGTGTTACCTGCTCTTCAACCTCCCCCACCCCCCTTCCCCATGTCACCCCCTCCCACTTGTACGCTGTCAGGTTATACCCGGTGTCAGTTCCATCAAGTTATACTCCACACTAAACACTAACACAAAGCATAACCTGCCGGCACTACACACTGACACAAAGCATAACCTGCCGGCACTACACACTGACACGGTCAGGTTTTGCTCTATGTCAGTGTATACAAGTATTAATTACATTTTTTTTTTTCATTGTGGCCCTTTGACAATGAGACGGGTAAATTCTGGCTCCACCTCTCAGTCAGGTTGGCCACCACTGATATAGAACAACACTCCCTATGCAGTTGCTTGTGCTAAGAAAGAAAGCAGCGGAGTGGAGGTAGCATTAGGCTAGAGTCCATGAGGGTTGCTAGAAGCAAGCCAGGAAATTGCTCTTCAGTGACTTTCAGTGTTAGTAAATACCCTCCACCGTGCACAGACCTATGTGGAAGTGAAGTAGTGTTTGTAACCGGCCCCGTCACCCTGCCAGTAATTAAAACTTTGTTTGCCATACAGTACATGTCCCTTTTAATATTTATTTTCCTGCTTGATGCTGCATGTCAAACTTCACATTTTTACTTCTGACACAAAAACAAATAAAGGGCATTTCTTTTGAGCGCAGTCGGTGTTTACTTAAATAACCATTCCTTTATGGGGGACCTTCCTGTCAAGTTACCTTTTCTTAATTAACCTAATCCAAAAATTGAAAGCTTCTCAATGCAAATAAAAAAAATATCGCTTTCCTTATTTCCATGCAAAATAATTGCATCCCATCTCTGTTTCCCGCAATTTGATGCCAGAGTGATTTGGGAATAAGGCCATTAATATGAATGGCGATCACATTTTAGTGCAGTGGTTTTCAACCTATTTTTGGTTAAGGAACCCTATAATTATATTGTGAAGTCCTGCAGAACCCCAACCCTCTCTAATAGTGCGTCTGAGATCAGATACATTATTAGGCTACGCTTATAGTGCCGGCGACGCGACGGTCGCTGGAAAATCAAATAGAGATGACTTCCAGCGATCGTGACCAATCCGTCGCTCCATCGCTTACTATAAGCGCACGCGACGGCGACAATGCATTTGTTTTGCTGCGACGTCGCGTCACTGTCGCCGGCATAAGCGCAGCCTAAGGAACCTCAACCCTCTCTAATGGCGTGTCTGAGATCATATGCATTGTAAGGAACCCCAACCCTCTCTAATAGTGCATCTGAGATAAGATGCGTTGTAAGGAACCCCAACCCTCTCTAATAGTGCATCTGAGATAAGATGCGTTGTAAGGAACCCCAACCCTCTGTAATAGTGCATCTGAGATCAGATGCTTTGTAAGGAACCCAAACCCTCTCTAATAGCGCGTCTGAGATCAGATGCATTGTAAATTCTTCTGTATTTAGTACAATTTTCAAATTACCTGAAAATTACAGGGAACCCTTTAGGGATGTCCAGGGAACCCCTGTTGAAAATCTATCTTAATATATATATTACTATCTTAGTATATAAACCCTTTAAGTGAAAACAAAAGTTACATGTGTGACAATAAGAGAAAGTGACTTTCTGTATATACTGTAGGCTGCTATTAGAAACATTGGAACTACTGTAGAGTGAGAAGGTATAGTGGTAATGTAGGGCAGTGAAGAGAGCCATACATAAGTCTATGGGTGAAAGGTGAGGGAATTGGAACAGTTACTAGGAAGGGGGGAAGGAGATGCAAGGACTGGAAAAGAAATCCAGATGCCTGAATACTGTATCCGTTCTTTTTTTTAGAGTTCTGGAAGTTAATGACTGCTGGGAAGAGGTGAACATAGGGAGGGCAATGGTTTGTTCTCAGCAAAGATCACTCTTTCAGTCCCAGGGCTAAGTTAGTAGGTGAGGCACCGTAAATCAAAGTGTCACAGGGCAAATGAAAGGTTACATTGAGGATGAATGAAATGTCACTAGAGGGAAGTGGAAGGCAATAATACAAAGGACACAGCAAGATCATATAACAAAGCATGGAGAAAAGAGAGCACACCTAAGTGATGATTATTTGAGCATTCCTGCTACTTTGTTACTCATAATAAAGGATTTTCAGTGGTTTGTCATATTAGACTATGGAAAAATTGAGTTATTTATTGCTACGTTTCAGAATCTCAGATTATTCACCTTTTCAGCTACTACTAAATGTTACTTATGGCAAATGCTCACATCACTAGTACAGTTTTTCCAGTTGAGTAGACTGTTGAATTTCCACAAAATTGTTTTCGAACAATATTACAGAGCTGGTGTCCTGTGAAGGCACTCTCTGCGGGCCAAGTGAGCTTTACCTGGCATCCATTCATATGTTTGTTAACCAGATAAAAATATCACTTGTGAGCACATTTACATGGACCCCTATAATTTATATATAATGTTGCAGACCTGTCTGAGACATGTGAATGTACTAGAGATGGGTGGACTGGTGCAAATCCCCTTCCTGGAATTTTTAGACCTAATCTGATCCCCGCACCAAATGTTGTCAGCAAATTGGCTACTCAAAAATCTGAGTGGATACTGTACCTTGGAATCCACCATTGGATCAAATCCGATCGGATTTTAAGAATCTGGGAGGAGTAGGAGGAGGATGGCTTCCAATTCATGAACTTGGTGATGGAATGAAGTATGACATTAGTATAAAATATGAATATTTATTGGTACATATTAAAAATATAATGATTGGTAGAAAAATCCATGACCAATCGAAGACCGGGACGAATAACAAATACATACACAATACTATACAACTGTATATAATACAATTGTATCTGTAGAAATTCTACAATTAATAAAATTGTCACAGATAGGAACCTACACTAAATTGAAATGCAAATGAGTGTATAAAGGATTAGGATATCCAATGAAAACAAACTAGTACCAGGATACTGCTAGGACCAAAGAAGGTCTGGTATAAAGGTAATAGAGTATAACTATTGTTCCATAAACATCTAACCTAGGAGAACAGCCAATACTGGGTATTTTTTGGCTGACCAAGGGAGAGCAGGACTGCAGGTCGGGGTGGAGAAGCAGTCCAATGAGGCAGTAACTAAAATGCCTGGTGTAAAGTTTGAACTAGAGCTGATACAATGTATATCATGTGTGTAACATCCCATAAGTTCCCTAAATTGTGATTAGATAGGTTCACATTGTATCAGCTGGTAGTGTAGGTAATTTAGTATTCTGTAATAAAAGTACAATAAATTATATTCTATTACCTTTATACCAGACCTTCTTTGGTCCTAGCAGTATCCTGGTACTAGTTTGTTATTGAATATCCTAATCCTTTATACACTCATTTGCATTTCAATTTAGTGTAGGTTCCTATCTGTGACACTTTTATTAATTGTGTGTATACGTATTTGTTATTCGTCCCGGTCTTCGATTGGTCATGAATTTTTCTACCAATCATTATATTTTTAATACGTACCAATAAATATTCATATTTTATACTAATTTCATACTTCATTCCATCACCAAGTTCAGAGTGCATTATCAGAGGATTCCTGTTCTTTCTTCTCTACCTCCGGTTGCTCTTAAAGCAAAGGAAAAGTATGGCACTCAACTTGTCTTTAGTCTAATATAAAAGGCTTTATTGAACAGCCTTATCAAGATGATATGGGTCCTAGCGAGGACCGAAATGCCGATCTTCCTGTCCAATAAAGCCTCCTATACATCTGACTAAAGACCAGTGGAGTGTCGTACTTTCCTTTTGACTCGAGTCGTGAACCCTCCCTGCGCATGGTACAAGCTGGATATGCACCGGTGGCGGCTTACTGCAGTATCGTGGTGTGCTCCTGTTGCAAACATTAACTGGGTTGCTCTTAAAGGATTGAACTTGGGAAGCACTGCAGTGGGCTGATCCATTTCCAGGACTCTTTGGTCCAGATGCACTAAGCTCCTATTAAATCAGGGTTAGTAATGGATGTTATTTTCCTTGAGTTTAATGCATATCCACAAAGGTAACTATATCCATGGCCGTTGTATATCTCAGCGTTGGCTTAATGTCATGTTAAAATAGCACTACCTTGCATTACGTTAGCAGTTGCGTTCATTTAAAATAACCTGGTGTTAAGTATGTCTTACCTAAAGATAACCTACTGTATATTTCATGCTCTGGTTGGGGTAACACCACCTTTAGCTATGACGTAAGTTAATTCCCTGCTTTACCCTGAATAGCCTTTAGTGGATAGGCAATGTTAGGGGGAACGTCTCTTCTGCTTATCTGCTTATCGTTATCATTAGCACTAACAGCCTGAAAATTTGAACCGTACCTTATTTCAAGGAGTAGTACTGGGTTAAACATTATTTTACCTTGCTGGATATGCATTACAATTAACCCAACTTTCGTTAATTGTAACATTAGGTTAAATAGCCTAACAGAACTAAGTACATTTTGCCCTTAGCGTGTGTTTCAATTCACTTTGCAATATTCATTCACTGAAAGAACAAGTAGAATATGAATGAGCAGTGAAAAATTAATTCTGCATTGTGGTTTTTTTGTTATTTTTGGACCAAGCTTACCTGTATTGTGTTTTTATACAAAACAATGTGTAATCTAAATGCAGGAGCCAAGACTCTTTGATCTTGATGATATTTCTTTCTTTACCTCTTGTTCTGTACACCTGAGACCAGAGCTGTTTCCTTATACGTATTGTGCTCAAATGCCAAAGTACACGCATAACAGTGACTGTCTCTTATTTTTTGCTTATTTGTATGTTTTGTTTTCAATCCTCAACCCCCCACTTCAGTAACTCTGTTTTGTATATAGACTATGTTCTTTCCTCGTTTTAGATTCTCAATGTCTTCCATAGCTTTTACTTTTCTTTCATCAACTGTCCAACCAATTTGCTTTTTGATCCACGATGGTCATCAAACCCTTCCATTCCATCCTCCCTTGTGCCTTTTTGTTGACATTGTTAATACTCCATAGACCACATGGTCTACTGTTTTTGGGCTGGGCAATTCCCATGCAAATTTTAGGCAAATTACTTCTAGCAAATGTACTCTGTGTGTTTTAATGGCAATGTGCCATGGTTGCAATGATAAAGAACTATGTTTAGTTTCTTGCTGTGTGAGAAGAGCTTTACGGGTGGGAACTTACTGTTCTGATGATGAAATCAGGATCTAAACTCAGAATCCTATTTAAACATGTAAGCCACTTTTATCTAGCTAGATCAGTGATTCCCAACCTTTTTTGTTTGGAGGAACCATTGAAGTATTTCGAAAAAATCTCGGGGAACCCCTATCTGCCTGATACATATTAGGTTCGACAGGGGTAAATCACAAAATTTCACACCTCACGAGCCCCCTCTATTTCTCATCCTTAACCCATTTATTTCTCTCCCCTCCTGTCTCACATGTATTTCTCCCCTGCGTCTCACTCTTACTCCCTCTTTTCCTCACTCCCTCCCCCCTCTCTCGCCCCTACCATCCGTCAATTACCCCACTCTCACTCAATCCCCCCCACAAAATATATTTAAAAAAAAAATATATATATATAACCCCCACCCCGCAATACAGAATAAAAATACCTGCCTCCGCCAATACATATTAAAAATGCCCCCGCTAATACATATTAAAAAGACCCCCGCCACCCCAATACATATTAAAAAGACCCCCACCACCCCAATACATTTTTTTTAAACCACCGCCCCAATACATTTTAAAAAGACCCCCACCACGAAACTTGTAGGCCTGAACCCAGCACTAGTGTCAGAGTGAGTCTAGGCCATGAGGGCGCGTCTTCCAGCTTTTCGCAGCCGAAACTCCCCCGCAGGGTGGAGTTTTCTCTTTGCCGCCAATCCTTGTCCAACAATTAGCAAAAAACTCAAAGCTTGCCAGACTTTCTGCAGCTGGCCCACTCGGTGGCCGGAACGCGGAACCGGCCATTTTTGGTTAGTAACTGTCTCCTTCATATTGAGGTATCGTCGGCTGGTGTTTGTTTATGGGTGTAATAACAAAGTCATTCGTTCCTCCCATCCTCCAATGCTTTCGTCCGTCACTATCCGAGGGTATTTCCTAGAACATAGACAGGACAAACACGGCGCGCCACAGCTTTCACGCCATTCCATAAACAAGCTCACAAATCTCTTCTGTAGCTAGTTCTTCTTCCTCATCCCGACATCCGGACCTTCTGCTCTTTCAGTATCTCCATTCTGACGGTTGTTTCTCTATCACTGTATCTGGAATTTTGTACATTGATCTCGCTCTGCGGGCAGCTAACCACATCATTACAATAAACAGCCTTGGGGTGTGCACCACCATTATGGTACCTAAGTATATCTGGACGCGTGTTTACACTACCTCATCCTAGTCCCTTCTCTCAGTGTCTACTGTAATCTCCTCCCTCCCAGTCCTGTGCTCCCCCTTCGTAAGTGATCTGGAATGGCTAGAGTACTCTGGGGCTTCCATGGCAAGTACGTGGGCGTCTACCTCTCTGGGTCAGCCCTATTGCAGACCCTCCCGATGATCCTGACCACGTTACAGGCTTATCCCTTTAGGCACTCCTACCCTACGCTACCTCAAGGGTACTGGACAGCTATGCCCCTCTCCAGACCCCTCCACCTCTCTCAGGTCCACAGTTGTCCCCTCTGCCAACACAAAAAAAGCACAGCAGTCAGCAGCATACACTTTCCTGTTTCCTATCGTGGTGCTACAAAATCCTGTCCTGTGACAGGTATATATATCTGTCAGCAGTCGCCCGGTCCAATTGTAACGGGTTTCCCCCCCCCCAATCTCACATTGGCCCGGTTAACTCCAAAAGCACTGCCGCTCTAGCCTCCATCTCCGCATGCTTTCCCTTGTGCCAGGTACGCCCTCCCGTATTGAAGGGAGTTCCCTCTTCTCCTAGGAAGACCCTCCTCTAATGCCAGTTCCCTGGCCACAGAGTGGCTTTAACAGGCTTGATTGGTCAACCTGTGACCGCTAGTTACTGAACTAGGTCCAAGTGTTTCTACAATCCCTTATGCAGGGAAATACCATTTACCAGCTCCTTCACATACAACTGCTGGAACCCCCCACTAACAACTAACTGTGTGGTGCCTTGATAATACTTCAGTAGCCGGCGCATCCCTGATGTCAACTATCCAGGGACTCAGAGCATACGCCACTCCCCTCCATAACACAGGCACCTCACAGGGTGTGAGTGAAACCTCCATAACTACTCTACTGCTGGATACCCGTACTTATCAGGACTTGACTGCCACAAGAGAAAGTAGTATACCATTATTATATCATGGCTATATAAATATATATAAGAATATATACACTATAATTCGAAAGTTGGATTCCGTTTTCCGTCGTTGTATGTCAAAGCATTGAAATCTCACAAACGGCCACCACTAGCCCACAAATCTTTCACTGTACATTCTGCGGCGGATTTGTAGGTCAACCAACTACTTTGATCTTCCCAAATGTCACTCTCACCTCCCATTTATGGGGCCCCAAAAAAAAAAAAAAAATTCTAATTTGTATCAGTCGGACAGCATTAAAAAGCACGGGGCAAAGGGGTGTGGCTACGAGAGGGAAGGGGCGTGTCCTTGCCTCTATGGGGCTGTTGTGTCATTGATTCTCAGCCATGGGCTCCGCGGAGGCGCCCCAGGTTACCGCTGCTGCCCGCCCCTCACTTCTGCCTGCTCTCGCCCCCTCCTCCCCTTCCCTCCCTCCCCTCTCTAGGATGTGCACTGCCGTCCCGGGGTTCCGCCTTGCCGCCCACCCTCACTGCTCTGCCCTGCTGACTCTCCCCCCTCCGCCTTTCCATCCCCCCTCCCGTCCCCTCTCCTAGGAGCGCGCTGCAAGTCCCAGGGGTTCCCGCCTGGCGCCTCACGGCACTGCTCTGGCTGCCTGGCTCTCCCCCTCCATCCTCCTTCCATCCCCTCCCCTCCTCCTAGGAGTGCAACTGCGTCCCAGGGTTCCGCCTGCGCCCACCTTCACTGCTGCCTTACTCTCCCATCCCCCCTCCTCCTTCCCTCCCTCCCCCGTTTCTCCCCGCTCCTAGTACGCTCTGCAGTCCCAGGGGTTTCCCGCCTGTGCGCCCGAACTCATGCTTGCTGGCTCTCCCACCTCCTCCCGCTCCCGCTTCCTAGGAGCGCGCTGCCGTCCAGGGGGTTTCGCCTGGGCCACCCTCACACACGCTGCCTGGCTCTCCCCCCCAATCCTTCCCTCCCTCCCCCTCCTAGGAGCGCACTGCAGTCCTCGCTGCCTGAGGTATGGGATGAGATCTGGCTCTGTGTCTCAAAGGGTGAGGGGTGGGATAGGGGGAATCCGTGGTGTCGCGGGAGCTCTGCTCTCTTTAATCTTTGCAGTGTGAGCTATGGGAGGGGGGGAGAGGATGCTGCTTCTTTAAACGTTCTGTGTGTGTGTGTTCTCTGTGTGTCACTGTGTGTCACAGTGGGTGGTGTCAGTGTGTGACCATGTTGTACACTGTGTTTCAGTGTGTGTGTGTGTGTGTGGGTGTGTGTTGGTTTTGTGTGTGTTGTTGGTGTGTGTGTGGTGTGTGTGCTTTTGTGGTGTGTCGCGTGTGTGTGACATGTGATTGTGTGTGAACATATGGTATGGTGACATGTGTGACTGTTATTGTGTTGTGTGGACGTGTGTGACATGTGATTGTGTGTGCTGTGTGTTTGACCTGTGTGACTGTGTTGTGTGTGTGTGTGTGTGACAGTGGGTGGTGTGTTGTTGACGTGTGTTACTGTGTTTGGGTGTGTCCTGTGTGGTTCCGTGTTTTGTGTCCGTGTGTGTGTGTCCGTGTGTGTGTGTCCGTGTGTGTGTGTCCGTGTGTGTGTGACTGTGTGTGTGTGTGTATCAGACAGTGTGTGTGGTTCAGCCAGTGTGTTGTGGTATCAGACAAGTGTTGGTGCTTGTGTGACAGACGTGATGTTTGTATTTGTGACGTGTACTGTGTGATATGTGACAGTGTGTGACATGTGATTGTGGTGTGTATGACAGTGTGTGTGTGTGACAGTGTGTGTGTGTGTGTGTATCAGACATGTGTGGTGACGTGTGTGACAGACAGTGTGTGTTTGTGACAGTGTGTGACATGTGACAGTGTGTGTGTGACATGTGACATTGTGACAATGATTGTGTTATATGTCCACTGTGTTGCAGTGGTGTGACAGTGTGGTGTGGTGCCGTGGTGTGGTGTGGAACGTGTGTTGTGTGTGTTGTGTGTGTGTATGTGTGTTGTGTGTGTGTGTGTGTGTGTGTTTGGTTTGTGTGTGGTGTCGTGTTGTCGTGTGTGATGCTGTAGCTTGGTGTGTGTGTGTTTTGCTTGTTGTGGTGTGTAGTGTGCCTGTGTCTCAGCCCGTGGTGTGCCCCGTGTGTGACCCGTGTATCGTTTGTGCCAGTGTGTGTGTATTCCCAGTGTGTGACATGTGACAGTGTGTGACCGGATTTTGTTTGTGGTGTTGTGACGTGTGTGCCAGTTGATGTGTGGATGGAGTGGGGATGTGTACTGTTTGACATTTGCTCTTGGTGGACATGTGATTGTGTTTGTGGTGTGTGTACGGGGTTGTGACATGTGATTTTTGTTTGTTTGTGTGTGTGTGTGTTTTTGTTTGTGTTGTGTGTAGTGTGGTTGGTTTCTGGGTGTGTGTATTGTGTGGTTGCTGTGTTTGTGCCGTTCGTGTGCCGCTCTGCGGCTCGCGGGGGGTAGCCGGTAGCCTCCGGCCGCGCCCGTTCGCTGCTACTCGGGCGCGGCTCCCGCCTTTCCGTGCTCGCCTCCGTGGGCCCTACCTCGTTGCGCGGGGCTGCGCGCGTGCGCTCGCCTTGGTCTCATGCGGCTCTCTTCTTGTCTCTTCGGTCGCGTGCCGGCGTCGCCCTCCGGGCGCTTCGGTTGTCGCTCGCCCCAGTCTCTCCGTTGTTTTGTGATTGTGAGATGGCAGGGGGGGTTAGTGAGAATGCACGGGGGGGGTGCTGTGAGGATGCAGGAGGGGGGGGTGATGTGAATTCAGGGGTTGTTTAGTTATTATTTATGCCCGACTGCGCTACACGTCTATTTTGTGATTTAATCCTGTCGAACAGGTCATCCAGATCGAGGTTCCCCGAAATTTGAACGAAATACTTAAGTGGTGTGGGGGGAATATGTGCCCCATCGAGGGGATATGTACCAAAGGGGTGTGGGCACGCATCGCGGGAGATGTGCCCCCAACGGATGGAGACGGGCATGTTCCGGCAGCGGGGAGACACACCACATACAGCACACACATAGAGACAAATTCGCACCCACCCCGCACTACATATCTATTATATATTATATAATATACACAATACACATATATTAGAGAGTAGAGGTTTCTAACCGTAGGTGATAATATTTTCCCTAATCTTTGCTGGCCAAGAAGGTCCACGACCCCACAGGTTCAAGAATTGGTTACTGATTAGAATTGACCTGGCGCACAAGCAAAACAGAAAGAAGGGAAACAACATAGAGGTAGTATGTCTGTCCTCGTTAAAACGATTAGTGCGAGATAATGCACTTACACATAAATGCTGATATTAAACACGATACGCAACGGGGGCGCGAGATGTACAATGACGCTGCGAGTCATGTGACGTCCCTTTGCCATGGCAATGGCATCATGACGCCGACGCAGAGCCGAGGGGGGCCTTCGGATAGGGGAACTGCCGGTAGGGGGGTGGGCCGGAGAGGGGAACTGCCCGGTAGTGGGCCTTGAAACAATTTGCGCTGCCCCGTAATTAGAACATTCATCCAACATGTATCCGAACACTGGTGGAGACTTATATTCTTGAATGGAATCTTATAACCCAAAATGGTTAATCCTGGCGTCTTTATCGCGGAATAGAAATATCCCAGTTTTAATTCCTTCCTCCAAAGGAAATTAACATTGACTAAAAACGTGATTTAGGATCCTATTTATTAAAAGAAAACCTAACCAGTAGTATATAAAACTGTACATTTCTGGCCTCATTCTACTAAGCAGCGATAAGCCACTTAATCGCCAGCTCCTCGCCAAAAAAAGCCTACAGGATTCAGTATGATGCCCCTATAAGATGGCGTTAAGAGCAAAAATCGACACTTTTTTTTGTCAAAATAACCTCGCCCAAAACGCGCGGATATGCCCTGTATCGCTGCTATCACCAACTTCTCAAACTCACTCAATTCTAGTAGCCCAACCAGCTTACGAGGCTGATCTCCTGCTCTAGAATGGAGATTTTTCCTCTCCAAAATCCCGTCCTCCACCTCCTTCCTGCCCCCGCGGTGGCCGGGGGAGCAAAATTAGCTCGTAGAATTGAATTATTCTCCAGTTTCCTATCTTTCATATCTACGTCTGTATTATGTCTTTTTGGAGAATGCATTAAGCTGGATATTTTTTAGTTCCAGCCCTAAAAGATCCAGGATTAAACTTTTGGGTTATAACGATCCTTCAAGTATAGAATTCTTGAATTCTCCAGTGTTCCGATCCTCACGATGGATGAATGTTCCAATATCCTCATTTATGTGTAAGTGCATTATCTGCACACAGCGTTCTAATTGTACCAGGACCTACTACTCTATGTGTGTTTCTTCCCCCTCCCTTCTTTCTTTTTTTCTTGTGGCGGCTAGTCAATTCTAAATCGGTTAACATTATCTATTGTTACAGTTTTTACAGCTCAAACTGCTGCGGCATATTGGCAACGATTATCACAAACAGAAAGTGTTGAAAAAATCTTGCACTGCTTGGAGGGTGGCCTAAAACCTTTTGCTAGAAATCAAGGATGCTTTAAAACTAATTAAAAATGGCATAAGAGTTGATTTTAAAAAAAGTCACATCTTATACTATCTTAGTGAAAGCACTGTATGTCCTGTCATGCATGCATGGCCAGCTGCCTTCCTGCTGGATGTCCCTGTGTCGCCTGGGGGAAATCTCATTTGGTCCCTTGGCCCGCCCCGCACACCTCTCATTGGCCTGAGCGGAGTGACGGCCAAAGGACAACCCCCGCACACCTCTCTTGGCCGAGGCGTAGTGAACGGCCAAATGACACACGGGACACAAACCACCCACCAGTGCACCAACACACAACACAGGGACACACCCACCCACACAAGCTATACACACACACGACACACACACACACACCGGACACGGACACGGACACTGCACACACACCGGGAAGCACACACACACACAGTAGGCGTGGGGGTGGTGTGTACTTATCAAGCAGCTATTTTTAAACCCGGTGGTGTGGCCTCACATACCCGCCTCCAATCCTCCGCCTCTTCTCCCCCCGAATCAAGTCCTCCACACCTAGCGGCGCAAGATCCTCCTCCTTCTCCCGTGTCTCCCGCGCTTCAACATCCCCCCCCCCCCCCCGGCGCGCGACATTGACGGCGAGCGAGTTGCCCTGGTACACAGCGGGGGAGCGCCACAACAAGCTTCCTCCCGCCTCGTTCACTTGGGACCTTCCGGACGGGTAAGTGATCGGCCTTCACCCACCCCTCACCCCCCTTCAAATCACCTTCCCCTCCACCCCCCCACCCCCCCCGCCGCCGCACGTTCAGCCGGAGCGAGCGAGCGCCCCGGGATCACCAGCGGGGATCGGCCACAAGCAGCTCCTCCTCCTCAGATACCGTGGGAGCGCCGGAACGGGTTAGGTGAGAGCGGGCCGGACGGGTGAGTGAGCGGCCGGACGGGTTAGGGAGCGCCTTCAACCTCCCTCACCCCCCTCACCTCCCCTCACACCCTTCCCTCAACCTCCCCTCACCCCCCCTCACCATCCCTCACTTCACTTCCCTTCCCTTCCACCTCCCTCCACCCCCCTTCACTCCCCTCCACCCCCTTTCACCTCCCCCCCCCCTTCCCTCCACCCCCCTTCCCTCCACACCGACCCGCTTCACCTCCCCTTTCACCCCCCCCACCTCCCTTCACCGCCCCCCCAGCCTCCCCTTCACACCCCCCCCCACCGTCCCCTTCACCCCCCCCCACCTCCCCTTCCCCCCACCATCCCCTTCACCCCCCACCTCCCCTTCACCCCCGCCCACCCCCCCTTCACCCTCCCCACCTCCCCTTCACCCCCCCCACCCGCCCACCCTTCCACCTCCCCGTCCACCCCCCTTCACCTCCCCTCCACCCCCCTTTCACCTCCCCCTCCACCCTCCCCCTTCACCTCCCCTCCACCCCCCCCCCTTCACCTCCCTCACTCCACTCCCCCCCCCCCTCACCTCCCCTCCACCCGCCCCCCCCCTTTCACCTCCCCTTCACACCGTCCCCCCCTTTCACCTCCCCTCACCTCCCCTCCCCCCCCCCTTCACCTCCCTCTCCACCCCCCCTTCACCTTCCCCCCCCCCTTTCACCTCCCCTCCACCCCCACCCTTCAACCCTCCGCCCCCCTCTCACCCCCACCCGTTCACCCCCCTTCACCTTCCCCTTCACTCCCCCTTACAACTCCCACCACCTCCTCACCACCATCCACCCCCGCTTCCCACCTCCCCCACCCCCCTCCCAACTGCCCACCACCTCCCCCCCCTTCCCCCCCACCCCCCCCCCTTCCCACACCGTGGAGGAGGGGGACGGGTGGGAAGTCCCCCCCCGTTCCCTCCCTTCCGGTCCCCCCACCCCCCCCCCCTTCCCACGCTCCTCGGTCCCCCCCCGACCTCCACTTCCCCTTCCCCCCCAACCTCCCCCTCCGCCCTCCCCCTTCCCGCCCCACCCCCTCCCTTCCCACCACCTCCCCCCACCCCCCCCCCCTCCACCACCGTCCCCCCCACCCCCCCCCCCCCTTCCCCCCACCTCCCCCCCCACCCCTCCCCCCCCTTCCCTGAGTCGGAGTCGCTGGCCCGAAAGGACACACAGGACACAGACACCACACACACACGTAAACACAACAACACCACACGTAGACCAACACACAGCCTTAGACACACACAAACGTAATATACCACACACACACAAACGTATAGCACAAGGACACACCACACGTAGACACAACACCACACTAGCACACACACCTATAAACAGCCGATAACACACACACCACACACACACCCTAGCACACCCACACCACGTACAACACAACGCCCGTAGACCACCACCACGTACCGTAGACACACACAATTTACACGGTAGACACCCACACACATGTACACGTAAGACGACGTACCCACACACACACACACACATGTACAACACACACAGTACACGTAGACACACGTACCACACACACTGTACACGTAATAACTCCCCACAACACAATGTACACGATACACACACACATTGTAGACAAGACCACAGCACACCACATTTAGACATTCACACACATACACATGAGACATAGCACACACACACATGTTACACCATAACACACCGACACACGTATCCCCTCACACCTCACACCGTACACACAGGTATACATACACATAATTTATACACCCACACACATGTAAAGCCACACATGTAATACACAACACACACAGCAGGATAACACGCATACATTATACACGACACAACATTTTACACCACACACACATGTATACACACAGACACATGTATAAACTCACACACGTACATACACACAGGTAACATACACTAATGTTATCACAGCACACAGCACACATGTATACACACAACATGTATACAACACACACACAGTATAAACACACAGCACAATGTATCAACCACCACACATTTATCACACACACACGCAACATGTATAGCACACACACACGTTATAACGGACCCACACACCCACGTTATATACACGCCAGACACCCGCGTGTATCCCCCCCCGCTTGTGTAACACCCCCACCTGTTTTCTACCCACCCAGAGCTTATACCCACACGTGTAATCCACACACAGCCTGTTACACACCATGTGTACACCCCACATGTGTACACACACACACACGTGTGTACACACACATTGTAGACACACACATGTATATACAACACACCTGTATACACCCACACACAATGTATAACCACATACACATGTATACCACACCCCCATGTATACACACACACACCCACACACACTTATACACACACACACATACAATGTATATACACCAAACATGTATACACACACACAACGCATGTATCCACGTGTAATACACACACATTGTATACACACACACGTTAACACACCCACAATATATACATACACACAATGTATACCACACATGTGTATACACACACGTGTAAATACACACCACCGTGTATACAGCCACCACACGTGTATACACACACACGTTATACACACCACACATGGTATACACACAACATGTTATACACACACATACGTGTATACACACCACGTACACATACACCACACACACTGAGAACACACACACACATACAATGATATACACACAAACATGTATACACACACCCCCCAGCACACGCACGTCCAGCACACCGGTATGCCCCCCACACATGGCATTCCTCGCCTCCCCACCATTCCCAGCCGCCATCACACATCAGCACCCACACATCGCCACCTTTGCACCTCGCCCATCGTGCACACCCACATCCGCACCCCCCACATCAGCCCAACACCCTCCAAATCAAGCACACCAATCAATCACCACAGTACCGCCACAGCAGCCTACCACAGCCCATGGGTTGGCCGCTGGACCACTCACCCACCCCAATGCCCAGCACCCCACCACAAACATCCCGGCAACGCCGGTGCTCTCAGCTAGTTACCTAAATACTACCGAACTATTTCTTTCTTTGAAAAATATAAGATCGATGTTTTTCTGCTTTAATACCTATTTCTTACGTATATTAGTTTTTTTGTATTATTCTATAGTTATAATTTACACCATTTATATTAACATTTATTGAATTTAAATTAAACATGGTCTCCCAAACTGTTCAAGCGTGTTTTTTGTGCGCATCCTCTCTTCTGGGCTATGTCGCCGTCGTGATTCTTCTAATACTTTTCTCCTCCTAAAAGGCCCCATGAATGTATTTCAAAATCTACATCAAATAAATCCTTCAAATTTGCTTTTATTAAGAAATAGACAGTTTTAAAAAATGATACGTTAACAACAAAATGTGAAGAACGTATCAGTACTACCTATGTTTTGCATAATGTGAGTTTTTTGCCCCTACAGTATGTGGCAGTATATAGTTTGTTGCACGCACACCTATATTTGCAGTATGTATGTATATTCCACGTATGTTTTGCAGTATATAGTATTGTTGCACCTATGTTTTGTAGTATGTAGTATCGTTTCATTTATTTGCAGTAGATATTGTTGCATCTATGTTGCAGTATGTAGTATTGTTGCACCTAGGTTTTGGCGGTATGTAAGTATTGTTTGCACGCCTGTTTGCAGGACGTCGTGTGTTGCCTTATTTTGTGGTATGGAGTATCGGTGCAATCTTTTTTTTGCAGTATGTAGTTATTGTTTCACCTATGTTTGCAGTATGTAGTCTTGTTGCACCCCTATGTGTGTGTATGTAGTATCGTTGGCACGTAGGTTTTTGCAGAGTAGTACGGTTTGTTTCACGGATTTTGAAGACGTATGTAGTATTGTTGCAACTCATGTTTGCAGATTTAAGTATTGTTGCCCGAGCTAGTGTGCAGTAATGTACCAAGAACTGTAACTGCATCAGGAGAATGTCCTACAAAACACCCCATACCTACTGGCAGGTTCCTCGTTCTTCATTCGCCTCATTCTCAATTATATGGTATAAATACACAAAGTTGGCAATCCTCATCTTGGTGGGACAGATTCATCGCCACACGTGGATTGGTTTGATCCACCTGGACTCCATTAAAGCAGCACTCCTGCTACACTTTTTTTGTAATAGGTTTGAATTAGGGTTCTCTGGAGCTGGTCAGTTTTATTCGCTCTGGAGACCCCCCTGCATTTTTAAAGTGCGCCAGCAGCTGCTGCTAAGGTTTGATGCAAAATTCCAGAGAACCCCAAGTCTCACAAAAAGAAAACAGTCCCATTCATCTCTTCACTCAAGCCAATGGTTCTCAACTCAGTCACAAGACTTCCCAACCTGTCAGGTTTTCATGATATCCCCTGCTTCAGCACTAGTTGCTCAATCATGCTCAGTAGTTGAGCCACCTGATTGAGTCACCTGTGCATGAAGCAGGGATATCCTTAAAAACCTGACCTGTTCGGGTCTTGAGAACCCCTGCACTATGTACATCAAGGATTTCAGGTCATTGAAGTAAGAACTACTGACATAACCTATATTATTAATGAATGCTTAGGTTTCCGAACCGCCCAAATACATCATTTAAACACCAAACCTGAACATCTATGAACCTAGAGCTCTGAAATGTCAATACTTCCATTCAGATGCGAATCCTGAAACCATTTCAAGATCGCTCACATGAAGACAATTGTAAATGTGATGGGAAGGAGCAAATGCTATGTAGGCACAGTAGAAATTATATACGGAATACCTGGCTTTCAGAGGACTTTGAGGTCAGGAGTCTAGGGAAATTGTTCTATCTACACGTCTAGTGCATATGAAGGAACTTGGGCCTGGGGGGTTGTGTGACAAGCTACAATAACAATTTGTACTAGGTGGTTGTTATGAATTTGGAAGGAAAGGTAGTTTAACTTCAGACAATTGCTTGCCATATCAAGGTAGAAATAGGTTTCAGAGAGTCTGTCTCAACTGAATTGTACAAATCAGCCTTTTGAACTCCAATTAAAAATAATGCATGACAGGCATGTAGAAGGCTTTTCATCTTGATACTTATTAGTGAAAGCACTGTATTCCTTCATGCATGCATGCCACCTGCCTGCCCTGGCTGGATTCCGTGTCCCTAGGTGGAATCTCATTGGCCCGTTGGGCCGCCCCAGCACACATCTCATTGCCTGATCGGAGTGACGGCCCAAATGACACCCCCGCACACCTCTCCCTCTCATTGGCCTGAGGCGGAGTGACTGCCCAAGGACACACAGGACACAAACACACAACAACAGGACACAAACACACACACAGGGACAGCACACACACAGGTACAACACACACCACCCAGCCACACACACACACGGACACGTACACGGACACTGACACCACCCACATGGACACCCCACACACACATTAGGGTGGGGGTTGAACATTAAGCAATCAATTGTATAACCCAAGTGGGGGGGGGCGCTCACATACCCGCACTGTCCCCGCCTCTTCCCTCCCCGAAATCAGCCTCCACAACCGGCGCGCAGAATCCTCCTCTCCCTACGTGTCCTCCCGCGCTTTCAAACGACCCCCCCCCCCCCCCCCGCTCCGCTACAGTGAGCGGAGTGAGCGAGTGCCCTTGAACATCGGGGAGCGGCCACAACAAGCTGCCCATCCCTCCTCAGTCCCACGTGGACCTTCCGGACGGGTTGAGTAGCGGCCGTCATACCCACCCTACGCCCCCTATCAAATCACCTCACCTCCCCTCCACCCCCCCCCAGCCCCCCCGTCGACCGCCTACATTCAACGGCAGCGAGCGAAGCGCCCTGTGACAACCCATCGGGGAGCGGCCCCAACAAGCTGCCTCCCGCCTCAGAATTACACGTGGGGCGCCGGACGGGTGAGTGAGCTGGACCGGGACGGGTGAGTGAGCGTCCGACGGGTGAGGGAGCGGCTTCATCTCTCCCCCTCCCCCCCCTTCAACAACCTCCCCTCACCCACCCCTTCACCTCACCTCCCCTCACCCACCCCTCACCTCCCCTCACTTTCCACATTCCCTTCCCTCCACCTTCTCCCTCCACCCCCCCTTCACCGCCCCTCCCCCCCGCCTTCACCTCCCCCCCCGCACCTCCACCCCCCTTTTCACCTCCCCTTCAACCCCCCCCCACCTCCCTTCACTCATCCCCCACCCCCCCCCACCTCCCCTTCACCCCCCCCACCTTCGCCGTCAACCCCCCACCTCCCCTCACCGTCCCCCCCCCCCACCCCCCCTTCACCTCCCACCTCCCCTCACCCCCCCACCCCCCCTTCACCTCCCCGTCCACCCCCCCTTCCCTCCCTCCCACCCCCCCCTTCACCTCCCTCCACTTCCACTCCCCACCTCCCCTCCCCTCCCCCCCCCCCAGTTCACCTCCCTTCAGAAAAGGTCCCCCCCAACCCCCTTCAACTCCCTTCCTCGCCCTCCCCTCATTTCCCCCCAAACCCCCCCCCCCCCCTTCACCGCCCCTCCACCCCCCCCTTCACCTCGTCCCCCCCCCCCCTTCCCTCCACCTCCACCCCCACCAAACCCTTCACCTCCCCTCCACCCCCACCTTCACCCCCCCCCCCTTCACCTTCCCTTCCTCCCCCCTTAACAATAGACAAATCCAACCTCCCCCCACCCGGATCCTCCACCACTCCCCCCCCTTCCACCCCCCCACCCCTCCCCTTCCCAAACTCCCCAACCACCGTCCCCCCCCTTCCCCCCCACCACCCCCCCCCCTTCCCACCCACCCGCTCCTCCCCCCACCCCTTCCCCCCCACCTTCCCACCACCTCCCCACCCCCACCTCCCCTTCCGCCACCATCTCCCCCCCCCTCCCCTTCCCCCCCACCCGCCCTCCACATGTATAACCCACACACATTGTATATACACACATACACTGTATACACTTCAGCACCACAGTGTAACACACATTCCACAACACACACATTTAATACACACAAACTACAATGTTAGCAACAACACTGTTATACACACACCCAATACATGTGTACACGTGTGGATACACACACATTGTTGCATAACACACACGTATAAACACACACACTATAACAGTACCATTAACACGACATGTATACACAACGTTAATGACTATCACCACACACGGTAATACACACACACGTGATCAAAGTATACACACACACACACGTGTCTAACACAACACATGTTGTATACACACATCACTGTGATGACACACGACATACGTGTATACACACACAGGCGTGATACACACACACGTTACACATACAACACACCACTCACATGATACACACACACACAATACAATGTCTATACACAAACATGTTCACACACCACACACCCAGCACCACCACATCGAGACACCGGGTATGCCCCCAGCCACACTGCGCAGTATCGCGCCTCCCACCATTCCCATGCCCCCATCAAACACCATTCTAGTCACCCACACATCGGACCTGCAACTTCTCGTCACACTCCACGACCAAGGGGGGGGAGAGGAAGGAGGTCGCAGGGCACTGGAGCCAAGTGCCGCAACAGCGCGTCGCATGTGCATACATCGTAAATGCCGGTGATAAACTCAAATCAAGAACGAAACAACAGATAGCCACTAGACGAGCTGTCCTACCGCACATGGCCGCCCTTGGGACCATCCCCACCCATATCAATGCCACACCCACCCACAAATCATGCCCGGGCACGCCGGGGCTCTCACGTAGTTGTTCTTTTATATTTACCTATAGGAGCTAGGGATAAGCACAATGAGGCAATAACACTTCGACAAAAAACCATCTGCAAAACACTTGACTAAAATTAGCTGATTTATTTTGGCATGTAATTGAGTATATTTCCCAGCTATCTCTGCATGGTGTGTTCAGGTTTGTGCCGAGTATCTCCACGTTGTTAATAATATGAGAGTTGGTTGAGGATATTAAATCTACTTGGTAATCTAGTAAATATATGACTCCTTCTCGCGACTATGGCATCATATTATACTTTGCCAGGTCTCATTTTAATTGCAAGTAGGTATAATCATCAAATCTAACTCTACGATGTGCATCAAACAGTTTTTAACGGTTTGCTTCACCAGGGAGGGATTTCCTTGACAGAAGAAGGTGGTTACTGAGAGTAGTCCTACACAAGTACCATGATGGTGGGGGGGAGATGAGATTAGGACATCTTTTGGAGAAGTTTGCTGGTCTCATCTAGTAGGAGGCAAAAACGAACACTCTGACAATGGGTTCGAAAGAGATTTCTGCAGCTGGGCCAGCAAAAAAAAAAAAAAGGTAAGAAGGAAATCTACGGATGTCTACCAGGCGATCTAGGTTGTTTCAAATCCACAAGAACCACTCACTGAAACCTGGGGCTGTCGGTTTCCTAAACCTGCAATTTCGAATACACTCATGGTGCAGAGTAATCCAGACCACATTTTGGATCTAAAATCCAAACGGGTACAATAAAACAAACCAATTCACAAACTTTTGTAACTATACCCGGATTTGGGTCCATCCCCACTCCTGGTGCCTCCATGAGTTTTAGGGGGTTGGGTGTAGAAATCATGGTTCATGTGGCCCCTCAAACCAGTGGAAATTTACAGCCTCTCTTCTGTATCATCACCATAACTCAGGCAAAGTAATGTATTCAGTCTATGATTTGCAAACCCATGTTTTGATCGTGATGGGGATCAACATTCCTATTGATGTTTTCCACAAATTAATTTCAGAAAATGCACTATTTGCAGCTTTCTCAAAATGATTATTAACTTGTTCAGAAAGTTAATAATAAGTAAAGGCATCCCAATTTACTGTAATGGCAGTACACGGGAGATTGACACCTGTATAGGATCTATGAATTCTCCCCCAATGTTTAGTGTGTACACTGGGATGAAACCCAGATTAACCCTTAAAAGGTTGTTTCTTTCAGTGATGATACTGCTTTTCATTGGCTCCCCTTTGCAGCTTGTTAAAGTTTGTCAGTATTGCATTGCCGTACATAAAGCCTATGCCCGCGGTGGCCAACTCGATTCCCTCAAGGACCACTAACGACGTAAGGGTAGATCCCCGCAATGCAGTCATTAATCCGTCATATGAATTGAGCCACCTGTTACTGATAGCAGGATATTAGTCCTGAAAATCTGACCTGTTTTGGGTGGCCCTTAAGTGTGCCTGAGTTTTGCAAGCCCCTGGTCTATCAAAGGGTTGGGTTGAGAAGTTAAGAAGAACCCCTTTACATTTTCTTTGATTTCATCGGCAGTGGCGTATGCAGACATGGGGCGGGCCCGCTGGACAGAAAGACATTTTAGGGCCCAATATATTAATAGGTACTGCACGGATTTTTTTCCCTCCCCCATCCTCTCCATGATCCCGCTCTCATCCATCCCTCCTGATCCTCATCAATCCATCATCATCTCGACTCAAGCCTCGCCATCCTCCCTCCCCCCCAGGGATCATCACCTCTCCTCTCTCTCATCTCTCCCTCTTCCTCATCTGCATCTCTCCCCCACCATCATCACCACCTCTCTTTCCCCCACACCCATTACCACCCCTCCCCACCTCCATCCACTTCTTTCACTCCACATTCACCTTTTCCCCCCACCAAATCATCACCTCTTTCCCGCTAGCCCCTCCCCCTCCCTTGCACCTTCCCCCCCCCCATCACCGTCTCTCCCCCCATCACCTCTCTCTCCCCCTTAATCCAATCATTTAAACTCTCTCCCCACCACCGTCACCTCCCTCCCCCACCATCACTTCTTATCTTTCTCCAATGCCTCTCCGTCTCTCATACTCCATGTCTCAACTTCTCTCTCCCTACTCACCACCATCACTCTGCTCTCCCCCCCACAGATGCACCTCTCTCCTCTTGCATCCATCTTCAGCCTTCCCCCCCCCCGATTTCCATCACCTCGTCTCTCCCCCCCTTTTTGTTGCGAGGGCTTTTACTGTCATACGTGTTTCGTTATTTTTCTTCCACCTCCACATCTTACCGTCTCTCTTAACCCCTGCGGCATCATTGCCTCTCTCCCCCCCCACCATTACAACTCTCTCCCCCCCCTATAATCACTCTCTGTCTACCCAGACATCATAACCCTGATCTCCCTCTCCCACCACCCATCACCTCTCTCCCCCCCATCCATCACCATCTCTCTCCCCCACTCCACAACCTCTTCTTTCCCCCCACCATCACTTCTCCCTCCCCCACCCATTCCTCTCTCCCCCCACAAACCATCACAACACACCTCTCCCCGCCCCCTACACATTCATCATCACCTCTGTCTCCCCTCGCGGCCGCATCCATCAACCCTCGTGCTCTCTCCCCAGACCTGCTCCCCTCACCGTATCACCCTGTCCCTCCGGCACAGGATCATCCTCACCCGTCTCCTTCCCCTCTCGCATGCCGTTTGGGGTGGGTGGTCCCAGGCGTCAGCAAGAGGAAAGCCGGCGGAAGAGGAATCAGCAGCTGTAGGCAGCAGAGCAGGACAGCAGGGAGGGTCTCTCTATTGGTCTGACACCGGAGTCTTTGTTCTTTCTTACTTCCGTGTCTGCGTGCTAAAGCGACGCTCCTCTCCAGCTGTCCTGCTTGCCTGTTTGTTACAGCTTGTGATTCCTCTGCCATTTTGTCCTCTGTTTATGCTGGGGCCTGCGTCTAACTATTACCATCTCCCCCACCAGCATGAAGAGAGCAATGGCTGCCGCGACAGGTTGTGGGGGGAGAGTCGGCCCCCGGGGTATAGCGTCAATGCCTGTTTCTACTATATGAATAGAGCTAAGGATCCAAACTGTGGATTTGTGTTAATTGTGAAACCTGAGATCTGAAAATAAAGCAAGTGTCTGTTAATAAAACATAGGCCAATATTACTAAGCACATAAGGGTCCCTTCTGATACTGAAAGACACCCTACAGCTCACTCACTGAATGGGATTCTACGGTGTCTTCTAACACCGGAACATGTATTATTGCATAGCATACTTAGTAAATATGATATATGTATATTGGAAATAGTACATGGAATATAAAAAAAAGTATCCTTTTTCCCATAAATGGATAATACAAGCAAAATGGTTATACCAAAAGTGTACAGGTCAGAAGGTAACGTGGGATTTTTGACATTTTGAATTTCTCTATGCAGAGCTAGATAAATATCTTGCATGGATGACAAATACACATCTGCTATAAGCACAAACACTGAAAAGGCGACAGAAAGCAATACATTCGTATCTACTATTATTAATGTTTAAACTAGTAACAAAAATACTTACATTACGCGTCCTGGGAGCATTGTGGGGGGAGTTCACCAGGTGTGTTTAGGGGGTAGACTGGTGACTGTATTTGTGGGAGAGGGTTTTATAATTACAGGGATGGGAGAAGTTTTGCTTAGGCTGGGGGGAGTTTACCAAGCCTTTTCAACTGTATTAGTCTTGACCATCATAAATTCAGACCTCCCGGACACATTGTACACAAAGATTTGGAATCCCTATACTAAGCTAATCTACACGGTGTTTGGAATTAACTACATAGCAAACAAGCATTCTATGAAAACAAAATCGTGAATGCAAGATCACAATTATTCTTTAAAACAGACAAAACATTTGAGAGCATCTATGTTCTCTCTCCTGAATCTCACCTACTTCTACTACTTAGACAAAGTATACTAAAACAATTGGTATGTATTTCCCCAGCTTGAAAGCAGTAGTGCTTAGCTTCTTAGACTCTAATAAACAGCTTGAAGAGGTACGTATTACAACTGACCACAAGTCTGTGTCACTGGTATGGCTCAGAATAATGATTGGTGTGCATATTTTACACGACGAAAACCATGTCTATGGTACTACCACATAGCACTCACTTTAAAGTGTCTAAATGGGTTGCACTGTATTGTCAAGTCACAGATGACAGAATCACGTCTCAGAGTCTGCAGGTCGCGTGTGAATATACTGTAGCTTCTTCATACCTTTGTTTCTGCTGCATGGTTTGTTGTCTCAGAGCATGTATTGCTGTCCTCTTGTAACCGATTAAGAGGGGAGTCTGGCTTGACACGAATCCCATAGTAGTGGTATTTGGAGTTCCCCTTGTGAAAGAGAAGACATTTAATAGAAATCTACACAATGTATTAATGTTTTAAAGATATTGTAACAAAATCATATGAGTATTATATGCATACTGTACATTGCTCTGTCTAGATGTTACATTTCTAAATGTCATTTGGCATAGTACATAGTAAATGAGTTTGAAAAAAGAACATATGTCCATATCAAGTTAAAAACAGATACTTATCCTATATTTGTATTACAGTATTTTGGTCCAGAGAAAAGCAAACAAAATACCCAAATGAAACATCATTTAATGATATTCTCTAAGGGGAAAAGTAATGTACTTCGACTTCCCAATTAATGGCAAATAATCAGATTTCTTCCTGAATCAACATTCTTCCCATGTTTACTTATTTGGGTATTATCCTCTGTATACCTTTCGTTTATAAAAGATGTCCAAACATTTTTTTTGAACAAATCTATTGTATCTGCCTTCACAGTCTCCATTGGTAATTAATTCCACATTTTAACTGCACTTACTGAAAAGCCATTCTTTCCTTTGATGTTGCTGAAACTCCTTTCCTCCAACCTTAAGGGATGACCCTGTGTCGTTTGTACTGCCCTTGGGATGAACAGTTCTTTTGTAAGCTCCTTGTATTGTCCCCAGAATATATTTGTATATGTTATCATATCACTCTTAGGTGCCTCATTTCTAATTAAACAATCTAAATTAACTAGCCTCTCATCATAAATTAGATTTTCCATCCCCTTATTAAGTAGTGGCTCTGCTCTGCACTTTTTCTAGTTCCAGAATGATTTTTTCATGGAGTGGGACTCCATATTCAAGGTTTGGGTCTTACTAATGCTTTATAGAGGGGTGTCATAATTATTCTTACTACCCTTCCACCATTCGCCCGGTTGATGCAACATAAAAATCTTACTCGTGTTTGCCTTGCAGCTACGTGCATGACATTGGCACTATTTCTAAGCCTGCTGTCTACAAGCACTCCTAAACTCCTTCTCCATAAGGATTCACCTAATTGTCCCATTTAATTTGTAATGGGCCTGTTTATTCTGGTTTTCCAAATGCATAACCGAGATGTATCTGTAATAAACCTCATTTGCCAATTACCTGCCCAAGTTTCCAGTATAACCAAGTTCTTCTGAAGAAATTACATCCTGCTTTGATGATTTTACTACCTTACACAATTTGAGTGTCATCAGCAAAGATGAGGCTTTGCTCTCTAGTGCGAACCTCAAGGTCATTAATAAATAAGTTCAAAAAACAGGGGTCCCAGTATCGATCCTCGAGGTACCACCATCCACAACTTTAGTCAAACCTGAAAAGGTTCCATTATGACAACTCTCTGTTATCTAATCATGTCAACCAGTTTTTAATCCAGTGCAAATATGTTTTACAATTTTCCTTTATTTTGTACACTAACTCTTGTGTGGCATTCTAACAAATGCCTTTATCAAATCTAAGTAGACCACATCAACTGTATATACCCTGGTCAAAATTCCTACTACCTACCTCCTCAAGAAACTAATTGGTTTGGCATGATCTATCCTCATAATCCATGCTGACTATTCCGAATAATTTTGTTATCCATTAGGTTTTCCTGTTTATCCTGTACTAAACCTTCAAGTAGCTTCCCCACTATTGATGTGTCAGGCTTCAGGTCTGTAATTCTCTGGTTCTGATTAACTCCCTTTTTAAATACTGTATAGGCACCACGTCTGCTTTATGCCAATATTGTGGGTACTGAGCCTGGGGAAATGGAGTCCTTGAATATTACATGTGATGGCTTTGGCTATTACTGAACTTAGCTCCTTAAGATTATACTTTTGTAAAGAATCGCACACCCGACAACAGATGCCACATAATATATTTAGCAAACATTCTAATTAAACTGAGAAAGATAAGAACAATTCCAATAATCTACTATAATTCTGACTGCCACCATGAAACTTTACAAATAAATACGTTCATTATAATTTACCGAGCTAGGAGTATATTATCCCGCATTCCTGCACGGTGAGACCAGGCAATTTAACACCTTTTTATACCGGTATCATTCACTGAGCAAAAAAGGTATGAAATAATTGAAATTATTCGCACAAAATCGCTTACACACAATGGAAACACAAATACAGACAAAAGACACACTTACTGTGGTCTGGGGTCGAAAACTAGGACTTTCCTAGGTGCAGCGAACACTCTAAGAAACGAGTATTACCTCTGACCGGAGACTTGCCCGGAATCTCTGGTTCCCAAATCGTCATGAGAGTTCCATCACAGCACGGCCCCCTCCCTTATCTTCTGAGAACTTGGACTTTCTTGACCGCGAATACGCAACACCGATCACTATGGAACTCAACATCGCATGAAAGATCCCAGCCACGTCCGCTACGTTCGATTTTGAAAACTTGGACGCAAAACTCAGACTTAGAAAGAATCTGGCGGCGGGCTTTTTGGCTTGAAATCGAAGCGGTTGCTTTGCAATTCTCGCAAGATGAACTTGAAAAGCACCGTCCGCGCTGCTTTCTACCGAAAACTCGAATCTCATTGGCTCACAGTTTTTATAAAGTATTCATGAGTTTCATCATGGAACTCAGCAGCCAATCATCGCGTGGGAAAATTCCAGCAACCAATGCAGAGCCATGCCGGTAAGAAAAACCGGTGTCAGCGGGTAAATATGAAATAGCCAAGGGAGATGGCGCAAGCCTGGAACCTCACTCCCTAGCTATCTCAATGCCACCCACTGGGACAGGCTCCTCCAGTTTGGCAGAGCAAGTGTGCATCCTAGATACAGCCATTGTTCTCCATGACCTGGGTACTCAGCCCTTCCCTGCTAACCAAATGCTTTTTCACCTTTGGCATCCTCTGGTTTCTTTGAACTCCGATGTGCCAGCAGACATATCGACGCCTGGCCTGGACATGGGTTCCGAATTTAAAATCACATTCACACAGTACATAACATTTCTTTACAATACATTAATAAGGGTGGGATCTTAATACACTCCTAAGTCTCGGGTGATGGGGAATAGAATAAGAAAGATGTACTTTATTCCTACCAGCCTTATTCCCCTTACACTATCTTTGGAACTTAGTCTGGACTCTGAGAGTCCCCCTCAACCTTATATACGATTGGGGGCACCCACAAAACCAATACGGTTCTGGGTCACTGGGCACTAACTGGGGTACCCTCTAAACATAGGGATCCCCTCAGCTCAGGACACTTTGTCATCCTGTGCCCTTTTCACCATTCTGGCTATGCGTAAGCAGGGTATCCTAGTGATGAGTTTACGGTTTTCAAGGGTGAGGATATTGCTCCGGACAAATGTGCCTACATGTATCCTGGAATCAGGCATTGATTCCGGGTACATTTTTAGGGGAAACGACAACTCCGGACCCCAACTACCTAGGCACATTCTGAACTACAATTCCTCCACAAAATCCCCTTGAAATTCATCTCCTAGCAATCCCTGCTCGCTGCATGCTTGGAAAAGCAAAAACATAAAAAATATGTTGTATTACATGTGTGATACATTGAAACAGTACAATGTTACTGGTCCAGAGCTAAAACTCTCTTGACCCTTATCATGGATCGTTTAACCAATATGGGCTTAACCTTTATTTGAGAGCCGGTTTACCCACTACCGTCACGATACCTAAAAGGGTACTACATCTTATTTGCATTGCAAAGGTTTTTACTATACATGGAAAGGATGTTATATAAAGCATAGGCAGGTGGAGTGGTATCTTAGCTTGTACGTTCATAAAAAGGTTGTGATTTCAGTTTTCCGTATTGACGCCTGGCAATGTATGTTCTTGAGGCAATTCCTTATCTCAAAATTACCAATAGCCAATAACTATTAAAGATGAATGAGTCGGATTCATGAATCCGACACTCCTGAATCTCGGGAATCTGAACAAATTAGCCTGAGTATTTGACTCTCCACTATTCTGGGCAAGACGTTAAATCCGTGTGCTTTGGTTTCCAGCTCGGATCTTGTGATATTTCACCCTCCTTCTTAACAAGCTGCCTTCTCCCTTCTCTACCGCCAGTTGGCTGAAATAAATGATGTATCATTAATTATATATAATCAAAAATACTAATTAGCTGGTTAGAGTACTGGATTAGGTCCTAATTCTAGATCCGCCGATGTGGCCGTTCAGGCCTCTTTTGTGATGAAAAATCTCCATTGATGTCAATGGGGCTTTTTGGCTCAAAAGTGCCCTAACAACTGCTTCATTGAACATAGAATTAGGCCCTTAGATTAGCAAGCCCATCCAACATACTGTACTGACTTGTCTCAATCAATCAATCGAGTCCTACTAGCTCCTCCCGTTGAGTTTGGTTACCGCCAAGACCAATACATTTAGAAAGTCTATTTTTGCCGCATCTGACTTATGTACTTTTCTATCTGTAATCCATCAATAAGTTGCAGTGGATAGAATACGAATTTACATAATAACAACTAACACATCGTGTGGTGTGTATTTTAATATATAAATCAAAAAAAATCAAAAACAAATCTCAATACTGTGTTCTGTTGCTTACGAAATAATTTATTTGTGCGAGCTTTTCGAGTATACATTGAATCTCTTCCTCGGCGATGTTACAGATGATAAGCAAGAAAAGATTTACTTTAACAGTACAGATCTATCTATCTATCTATCTATCTATCTATCTATCTATCTATCTATACTATCTATCTATCTATCTATCTATCTATATCATTTTTACATTTCATTTGGATCTTTTACAACAGAAGAAAGGAACTACTGTCATAGGACTAGTCTGCACTCTTTCCTCTCGGTCACAAATTGAAGAAACTATGTCTGATTGTAACATTATATACTTTACAACACCCTTATCTTGTTGGCTTATAATATAATAACAATATAAAACTACTAGGTCCCCCATCAAACTCTGTCCAGTGCTACTCTCTGGACTATATAATACTTACTGTAATTAGGCATTAGGAGATGATATAGCACCATCTGACTGTCCCTACTCTACCAGCATAAACCATCACTCTGGTTGGTTTTTTGTAAATAACTAACCTGTTTGTTATATTTACATTTTGAATAGTAGGATGTGATACCATGGTCCCCCATCTGCCCTGTGGCTACGCTCTCCATCATTTTCAGTCAGTAGACAACATACACACCACACACCACAACCCACCACACTCATTTACATGTTTTTCACTGAATCCCTGCTGCAGTGGCAGCACTGTAATGCCAAAGATAATGGGAAGCACAGGGTTGCAGTACCTGTCTGAGCATGTAATGTCTCACAAGTGGTATTTGTCTTGCTCTTTACATTACAGACTGTAATTGTAATCTATCTAATACATAACACCTGAGTCGTCCCAAAGGCGTACTCCCTAGAAGTAGAGACTCCCTAATTGCCTTCACTGCCCCAGTCCACCATGCCAGCATGAAGGGGGTTAACAGCATGCGGTCAATAGCCACTCCAGACCCCCTGGCATCCATCAGCCCCTCCCCTGGCATGTCTGTTTTGTGGAAATTAAAAAAGCAGCATGGTGAAAACATTACTCAAAGAGTCTGTGGGACATAACACCTGAGTCGTCCCCAAAGGTGTCAGAGCCTTGTTGCAGCTGCTGAAGGACAGCCAAAGGGTGTGGGCCACTTCTGCTGTTTGGTAATGTTACAGCTGCTCTATTGGCAAAATGTAGAGATTAGCGACGCCCACCATTACACGGCTTAATAGGAAAAGAGGGTGACAAAGGTTGTTCAAATAAGCTGTTTATGGAACATGGTACAGAGCTCAAGGAAGACGACCTACATGTTACAGCTTGCTCGATGCCTCTGAAACTCACCAACCCTCTCATCCCCTGTACCCATTCAACTTACCTGCCTATAGTATTGTAAAGCCTCTTCTACACATTGAATGCTATCCTACTTCTTCAAACACAATTATTATCCGGTCTGTAAATGTTAACTTATGCCCATAATCATATTTCTAACTTGTCCATGAAATTTCTGCATACTGAATTGTATAACTTTGTTCTTTATTATAACTGTGAATTTTCTTTTTTTTCTCTTATGCAACATAAATAACTGTATTTAATTGTAGTTCTCAAATGACTGTAAGTATTTGAAGCCCCTAAGTGGAAGTTTGTATTAACTTACACAAAATAAAGGATGATGATGATGATATATATCACACACACACCACAATCATTATCATTTTTTGCTAAATAGTTTGCATATGGACATAAATATATTTAATATAGAAGGCAACAACAAAAAGACCGCTTCAGATACACGATGTTAGATTATTTGCCTCAAATTTCATTTTCACCATACTACAAAAAAAAAAATATTTTGAGTTTTTTTTTTTAAAATCCAACTTCAAACCAATACACAGCTGTCAAGGTCAACGTCTATATATAATTCAGTACATTGTTCATCTTCGCCACTGAAATTGAGTGTTTATGCTGGCACACTAAACATATGCGCCGGGATCATCTGAGAAAGGTCGTAAGAGGTAACAGTAACAGCTCATTGCCCTGCAATGAGGTTATGGCCCTTGTATAACGTGGGTTGAAGACCATTGTGTACTGTAGTGCTTTAAGGGAAAGAAAGACTATCTGTAATTGTAGTAAATAAAAAAATACATGGTAAATAGCAATATTAATTAATAGCGTTTCACAGACTGCAATAGAAGCTGCGGAAACCGCAGCACTCGAAAATGTGTGTTCTTTGTCCCTCTTTAGTAGAACAAAGGGTCCCTGTATACAAAAAGTCAGTAAGTGAATGCACGAATAAGGTGTTGTAGACCAGTGGTTAGGACAAAACAATACCTCAGAGAATTTTCTATATAAGTGCAAAAAAATCGTTTATATTTGGGTGCTGTCCCTCATTTAAATGTTGAAGAAAATGCAAAGTACTGTAGGACAAAACACTGGCACTGTCTGGTCGACAGGCTCCACACTAACCTGGTTCCCAATCTCTGGTTCGATAGCCCCATGAATATTGACCGAATGAGTTTTCCAAAGGATGCAGCATTGACTGGATCTAGTTTGTGCTCTCTGACAGTGTCGCAGGTAATGATTGTAAAGAGTACTTCTGGGGAGACTCACACCTTCGGCTGTTTCGGTAGTTATCCAAAAGCACTGGAGCTATTCCAAAAATAGGATATAATAGGATATATATATATGTTTATATATGTATAACATGAACATTTACAAATTACAATATGGTATACTTTATGATAACAAAGGAAATTCCGGAGACGTAACAATGCAGGATTTAAAATTTGTAACACCGTGCGATTTATGGAAATTACACTTATCTGGAAATACCCAGGTCTTCAAAATAGTCATGGCAGTTTTATTTTCCTTAGTGTTGCTTAAATTGAGTCGAAAAATAAATCCTTTTTTTTTCTTCTTCTAGTTTGTATCTTATTTGAAATGTACATTTTCTTCTTTTTTTTTACATTTGTTTTTTTTTTTTACAAACTGTCAAACTCAAGGAACCAAACGAATAAAGACTAATAACGAATAATAAAAGCACTAATAGAAAGCATTAGATCTTTTATTGCTGTTATAGTACTCCAGATTTCAAATTAAAATGATACCGAGGAACGTGCAATTGCTTTCATTTAAAAACAGCTGGAGATCAGCAATTTAATCTTTTTGCTCCAGTTATACGAAGTGCTTTCCAATTTCCTCGTTCCCCTTGTGGTCATTAGTATTATAATACTCCCACTGGAGAACAACTTGTATTTGCCATGGCAGTATGATGACACTGTAGCATAGTTTCTACTTCTCTTTTTATTTCAGATAAACCCAGAGCAATGTACCAATAAAATCACCAAACTGGCAATGTGTATGGAATATGGGGTGATAGTAAATATAATTATTTGCAAAATAACTTCACATGTATTGCATCTGAGAACTATAATAAGATTTTAGCTCAGGACGGCTTGAATACGTGGCAGTTCACAAACTAAGAATGCAGAGGAATATCTTTTAATATGTAAAATTAGCACTTTTTGGAGTTTCAACTGTACGCCCACATACTATGACCCACTCCGTGTCCAAAAAACGAAGAATTTTATTTTATTCTTGTTTCTTTAAGAAGTATGAACTTACTGGAGATGGAAAAGTAGAATCTGTACTGTATTTACAGTGACCCATTTTCTAACAAGAAAGGAAAGTATGAGAGGCAGTGGGTGGATACTTGTAAGCTGTCAAATGGAACAAAGAATTTCACATTTGATTTGCAAAGATTGGTGAGGTCGTTCAATGCTGATAACTCATAGAAACTAGTAACAACAATGTTCAGAGCATGCATTGGAAAGGATGGTTAATTTCAATGCTGACATGGAATAGCTTTCCTTGTCTTCGTTCAAGGTGTGAGACTTGAGGACTGATCGTTATATTCCCAAACGAAAACGAGAACTTTTTGTACACAATTGATGTTTAATGGTACACGTTACACAGCAAACATGTTTTCTTTGGTCAAGAATCTAGCTCAGTGATTTCCACAAGGGTTCGCGGAGCAGCCCCAGGGGTTCCGCCTAGCCGCCCGCACTCACTATGGCTGCGACGGCTTTCCTGGCTCCCCCTGGCTCACTCCCTCTCCCTCCTCCCCCCCCCGCTCCCTGAGCCCGCTCTCAGAACGTAGGAGCGCGCTATAGCAGTGTAGCTCTTCGCTGCGCCTCCGCTCTGAGCCTCACGCCTCCTGCCTGGTGTCTCATTTGTGAATATGGGGGGGGGGGGGGGGGGAGAGTGGAGAAGGAGATCCGTGGCGGCTTGGCTTGTGAGCTACAGAGGGGGAGAGGGAGATCCATGATGGCTTGGCTTGTGAGCTATGGGGGGAGATGCACGAGGGGGTGATGTGATATGCAGGGTGGTTGGGTATATGAGGAGATGATGAGGGGTGCTGGAGGAGATATATGAGAATGATGATGATGAGGGGTGCTGGGGAGATATATGATGATTAGAGGGGCTGGGGGAGATATATGATGAATGATATGAGGAGTCCTAGGGAGATATATGTGAGGATGATGACGAGGGGTTCTGGGGAGATATGTATTGGAAGGGTGGGGGTCTTTTTAAATGTATTGGGGCATGGGGGGTCTTTAAAAATGTATTCTAGGTGGTGGGTGGTCTTTTTAAAATGTATTGGGGGCGGTGGTTTTAAAAAAATGTATTGG
>WSYH01003134.1:0-25625 GCA_036426205.1 Ascaphus truei
GTATGTTGCAGTGTCTGTATTATCATTACACTGTATATGTTAACTTCACTATTCAGGCACTTGCACTTCAATACACCAACGCCCCTATTGCAGTGCGTGGCACTGGTCTAACTAGCAAGGAAGCTCTATCTGTGAACAATTATATATTATCACTACTGGGTCTCATCGTTGCTCCAGAGGGGTTAACACCCTGACTCTTAGCATCCTCTGTCTTTTGTATCCCATCAATACTAAGTGGATATCTGGGACAGCACGACCTAATAATTAAAGACACGGATGCCAGATATGTCTGATTTAATATATTTTTAATCCACATTGCACATTACTTAGGTAATATATGTTTTAAGATACTTATTAAAAGTTAATTTTTACATTAGTTTGGTGTGCATATAAGTGAATTGTTTTAGGGTGCACATCCATTTTGTGTTTCCCTTCCCTTTTCTGATTGTATTGTTAACATTGATTTGCAGCGTCTACATGTAGCTTACATTTTATGCAGCATGTATACAATGTAAATGCAATGTTTTAAGTGGCATTTGAGGCTTTGGATTGGCATTTGTTGCTGTAGAGTTGATGATTACATTAGATTTGTTTAGGAAATTGCATTTTATTTCATTGAGGATGTTATGGATAAGTTGTATTGCCATTGCCAGGATGGCTTAACCCCTTAATTACCTTTGAGGTTAGTACCCGATAAGGTGATTAAGGGGTTCATTGATACAGTATGTGAATGTCATTGCAATGTATTGGGTATGTATTATTTTGGCAACGGACCACAATGATGATGCTGGCGACGGGGCCTTCTTATTGATGAGGTTAGTAGAATTTTCTTTATTTGACTATGGTATTTAATGTGTTTAATAATGGCCAAATAATGTATTATCCCTATGTGGATAATAGTTATTTGGCACATTATTGTACTGTATGTGGTGGGGGGAGGGGGTATTGGCCCCAAGGGTATGTGGTAGGACTCCCTTGTGGGTAGTGGGTGAGGGTGGTTAGGCCTCAGGGGGTGGGGGGGCAGTGGGGGAGGGATTGTATGTGATGGTGGGTTAACCCCTTAATGACTGTAGCGGTTAATAACCGCTATGGTGATTAAGGGGTTAGGGGACATTACATTGGATGTTTTTAATCTTGTGTCTGTTTTGCAGAAGCGGATGGGGCATTAGCAGGATGAAGATGAGGATGGCCTTCATCGTGGCAGCCGGACATGGGTGAGTGCTACATGTATTTAATGTCTTTATTGTTCTGTATGTATTTTAAATGGACAACTGCACTATTATCCATTTGTGGATAATAGTAATGTTGCCCATTACTGTATTTTATGTTGTGTATTGCTATGTTTATTGGGGGAAATTGTCCCCAATAAACATACTATTATGCGATAACCCCTTCATTGCCTTAGCGGCTATCCGCTATGGTAATGACGCAGCATTAATGTATTTTAATAATATTGTGCGGGAGCAGGGTGTCCCCTGAGCTGAACCGCATTTATTTGTGGCTCAGAGATCCCCTGCTTCCCGAGTTACAGGCCCCGGTTTGGGGCATTGGTTACAGTGTCGACGCCATGTTAATTGCGGGCACGTAGCGTATGGGACGCTATAAACATGGCGGCGACACTGCCCACCATATCACTCATACTGGGGCCTGTAACTCGGGAACCAGGGGATCCCTGGTCCACAAAGCTATGCGGTTCAGCTCGGGGGACCCCCTGCTCACTGTACAGTATTATTAAAAAAATATTCTTGCTGCTTCGCTACCATAGCAGATAGCTCAAAGGTAAGGAACGAGTCTTTATTGATATGGGTGTTTTACTCATAGTGTAGATGTGCAGAGGGTCTCCGGAGCTGAACCGCTTTGGTTTCAGGTCCGGGTACCTCCTGTCTCCCGAGATACAGGCCCCTTTATGGGGTGCCGGTATCCCTCTGCTATGTTTACATTCCGCGCTCACGTGATCGGGACCTTTAAATGCACAGGGATACCGGCACCTCAAAAGGGGCCTGTATCTCGGGAAGCAGGGGGTTCAGCTCTGGAGAACCCCTGCACATGTACACTATGAATAAAAATGGTTTCAAAAATATTTTTTAATGTGCTGATGTTTGCGCCGAGAGAGCAGCGGATCTCTCTCTGCTGCAAACACATCTCGGCAGGGGACGGCTTCTCTGCAGTTTCTCGCCAGGCAGCCATCTCGCCACCGGTTACTAGCCATTTTATCAAATGGTGGTGGCGCATTCATTCGCCAGGGATTCACCCCTTACAGCATACAGCGAGTTTAACACGCCAAAAACATGGCTAATTGCTAAACTGGCTAATGCATTTTTCCGCTGCTTACTGCATGATGCCCATAGTCTCAATCGCCAACAATAGCAGGAACTCAGCTGAAACTCCGGACAAAGTGCTGTTGCGTCACTGTACAGGAGGGACCAGTTGCGGTGGATACTCCGTGTATCGAAAACAGGATACAGACTCCTCTCTGCTGTTCAAACGTTCCTCTCACTATAGAGAGCTTCTGGGTCAGCCTCGTCACTCACACCACATTGAGCGTCGTGATGCTGATCAATCCCGATATTACAGGGAGAGGCAGTCCATTCGTGAGAGATGAATGCAAGTCCAATGCAATAAAATAAATGAATATACTCCAAATATTCTGCCCTACGCGTTTCGTCTTGTGGACTTCGTCAGGGGGGATAATTGGCCATGATTATTGGGTTACTCTAGATGTAGCTTCTCTTTATAATATTATTAATCACTATCATGGCCTCACAGCAGTAGAATTTTTTCTTAATTTACACTCTTCCTTTTCCCCAGCACATTTAGCCTTTTTACTCGATAGTATCAGATTTTCACTCACACACAACTATTTTCTGTTTGACGGGCATTATTATCTCCAAACGCGTGGGACTGCTATGGGGACTTCCTTTGCCCCCTCCTACACCAACCTTTTCATGGGTTGGTGGGAGACGTCCCACGTGTTTGGAGATTCTAATCCCTTTAGGCATCATATATCGTTTTACAAGCGCTATATTGATGACCTTCTGTTGATCTGGAGTGGTGGGGAAGATGATCTCATTAAATTTTTTGATTATCTGCCAGATACTCAATTAAATCTTAGATTTATGCATAGCTATGATATGCAACACATACAGTTTTTGGATCTTGATCTTTTTATACATATTGAGAGCTAAATTCAATCTGACATTTTCAGAAAAGAGAATGCCAGAAACTCTTTGTTACACGCTAAAAGCTGTCATTCCCGCCCTCTGATCAAAGGAATCCCAAGAGGACAGTTCCTGCGTTTACGCAGGAATTGTTCCTCGATGGAGGACTTTGTTCGAAGGGCGGAGGAGATGAAGGGGAGGTTTCTATCAACAGGATATACAGCCAAAGATCTTGATCAGGCCTTTGATTTAGCTCTGATAGAGAGTCATTGATAAACATGGATATGAGTCAATCCAGACAAAAATATCCTGTGGAGAGCACAGATGCACCATACTTTGTCACTAATTATAGTGAACAAGCAGGGGCAATTAAATCCATTATTTGGAAACATTGGGGTACATTAGCCTTGGATCCCCTGATCCATAAGATGGTGTGTTCGGGCCCACGTGTAGTATTCCGTAAGGCAGCTACTATAGGAAATACATTATCACCTAGCATGCTACGTCCTAAAAAGTAAACTGGTAAGCTGCTTTCTCTGTTTCCTAAACTACAGTATTAGGCTCATACAAGTGTGGCCAATGCAAAATATGTCCTAACATGACCAAATCCACTCACTTTTCAACAGAGATGAGACACGCAGGTTCAAAATTAAATCATTTATCACATGTCAAACAGATTTCGTTGTTTATGTATTAATATGCAAATGCAGCAAACAGTACGTAGCTCTCACTAGTAGAATTCTTAAGATACGTATTCTTGAGCATTTGAGATTTATTCGGAATAAAGACATGTTGCATCCAGTATCCATCCATTTCAATACTTGTCCATTGGGTTCAGTGAGATCATTTCAGTGTATAACATTACAACATATCCCTTTACCCGCAAGGGGTAGGGATCGCATTCAAATCTTGCATCAGCGAGAAGCACACTGGATCTGAAGGCCCGGGCCATAGAGCACTCAGCGTCGCTGAGGCGTGCTGAGCCGCGCTGAACAGATGCAGAACGCCCCTGCATCTGTTATCAGCGCGGCTATAGTTCCTTCTTCCTCATGCGCGCTGATGCGCGCTGAGGAGGAGAAACTCTTCCCCGAGCGCCAAACTGAAATTTGGTGCTCGGGGAAGCGGAGGAGCGGTCACGTGACCGCTCCCATCCAATTGGGCTGCAACCGGTTCCCTACAGAGTCGCCATTGTCAGCACTGCGACCAGACTTCTGTCAGTGTGTGTTGTGTGTGTGTTATGTGTGTGTGTGTGTGTTGTGTGTGTGTGTGTGTTTGTGTGTGTGTGTGTGTGTGTGTGTAGGAGGGGGGGGAGAGGGTGATGCCCCGGTCCCTGCCCCCCTTCTGCTCCGGTCCCTGCCCCCTTCTGCTCCGGTCCATGCCCCCCTTCTGCTCCGGTCCCTGTCTCCTGTGTGTGTGTTGTGTGTGTGTGTGTCTGTGTGTGCATATGTGTGTGTGTGCATATGTGTGTGTGTGTGTCTGTGTGTGCATATGTGTGTGTGTGTTGGTGTGCTGTGTGGTGTCATATGTGGTGTATGTGTGTGTGTGTGTGTGGTGTCCATATGTGTGTGTGTCTGTGTTGTGCGTGTGTGTGGGTGTGTGTGTGTGTGTGTGTGTGTGTGTGTGTGTGTGTGTGTGTGTGTGTGTGTGTGTGTGTGTGTGTGTGTGTGTGTGTGTGTGTAGGAGGAGGGGGGAGAATAATGCACAAAAATCTGTGTGTGTGTGTGTGTGTGTGTATGTATGTATATACTGTGTGTATATACAGGCATACCCCGCTTTAAGGACACTCACTTTAAGTACACTCACGAGTAAGTACATGTCGCCCAATAGGCAAACGGCAGCTCACGCATGCGCCTGTCAGCACGTCCTGAACAGCAATACCGGCTCCCTACCTGTACCGAAGCTGTGCGCAAGCGGGGAGACTATAGAGCATGTTACAAATGTGTTACTTACATCAGTTATGCACGTATATGACGATTGCCGTACAGTACATGCATCGATAAGTGGGGAAAAGGTAGTGCTTCACTTTAAGTACATTTTCGCTTTGCATACATGCTCCGGATCACATTGCGTACGTTAATATGGGTATGCCTGTATATACACACACACAGACACACAGACACACAGACACACAGACACACAGACACACACACACACAGACACACACAGACACACACACACACAGACACACACACACACACACACACACACATACATAGACAGACAGACAGACACACACAAAAGGATTTTTGTGCATTATTCTCCCCCCTCCTCCTTCCCCGGTTTATTGTACGTCTCAGGTGGTGTGATCGGATGTTTGAAACTAGTAATAGGCAGAACCACACCTTTACATGTGATACAGAACTCTTTACCGAACAATGTAACATTAGCAAAGCCACAATGTTACTGGAAACGTAATTATGTCATCGATAAACCCCAGGCCAGGGATGCAGACATGCATAGATATGCCTAGGAGAGTCATAAACCACACACTCCAGCCCTGAGGAAGGTTCCTGGAGACCGAAACGTTGGCATCCCATGGCGTATTTTGGATGTTGTGTGCTATTTGTATTAGTACCGTGAGGTAGGCGTGTCATATTATATATTTGGACTCTTTCTTGGGTGAGCTCTCGTGTCTCCTCTCCCCTCTCCTCCCCCTTGTCTCCTCTCCCCCCTTCTCTCCTGTCTCCACTCATCTCAACTTTCCTTCTCCCCTCCCTTCTCCCCTCCCTTCCTTCCCCCTCCCTTCCTTCCTTCTCCCCTCCCTTCCTTCTCCCCTCCCTTCCTTCTCCCCTCCCTTCCTTCTCCCCTTCCTTCCTTCTCCCCTTCCCCCCTTCCTTCCATCTCCCCTTCCTTCCTTCTCCCCTTCTCCCCTTCCTTCCTTCTCCCCTTCCTCCCTTCCTTCTCCCCTTCCTCCCTTCCTCTTCCTTCTCCCCTTCCTCCCTTTTTTTTTTTCCTCCCTTCTCCCCTTCCTTCCTCCCTTCTCCCCTTCCTATTCCTCCTTCTCCTTCCTTTCTTCCTTCCCCCCTTCCTTCCTTCTCCCCTCCTTCCTTCCACCCCCTTCCTTCTCCACCCCCTCCATTCTCTCCTCTCCTCAACCCTTCCCCCCTCAGCGTAGGCAACAGAGCTTGATTCCCAGGCACTGTAAGCAGACTCAGCTCTAAAGTAGCAGAACTTTTTCTGTGACACGAGCATGGCCTGTTACTGCCGGGAAAAGACTGCTTCACAGCATCTAAATAACAGGTGTCTGAGGGAATTCATTCTATATACTCAGATAAAATGGGAGTGGCAATGGTCACTACTCAGAGACTAAGAATGTAACCCCTCAAAGCCGACGTGCGCCGCCAGCACATACGGCTGTCGCCCGGTGGCAATCACCAGACAATACAATCATAACCATAGTGCCAGCTGCCTTCCTCCTCGTTAGATCAACAACACACACACAGAAAACTCCTTTGTTTAATTAGGTTCAGCAGTATGCTCTCCTCTTAGACTGTATTTCTACTCAGTAACAGCTATCTCAGCTTGTTATGGTTTCTTTTAAGAGTTTCATTTCAGTACTATTCTACAGCAGGGAGGACACCCACACCGCATTCGCTCCTTTTTAACCATGCAGTTTATTTGTATTTGTATTAATTACATTTTTGTTACCTTTGTATAGCTAGAGTGCATCAGGGATCCTTTTTTTCTTTCATGTTTACATGGTTATTTCCCCATCCCCAGCACCGCCAGTGTGTTATCACCTTTACACGTTATTGAACTTGGTTTTAAAGCACAGTATATTGATATAGGTCTGTTGCAGGCTTCATCTGTGTAACATATATATATCATGTGTATCTCCACCCAGTTGCCCATTGTTTTATTCTACTGTAAAACCCCTGAGACCCTGTTTTGATCCTCGGGGCGTTTCTTTCATATTTAAAGGCTTTAGCTTTATATGTCTGTCCCAGCGAGATTAATTCCCTTACTGTATTCCCCCCCTACCACCTCTGCTGGGTGTGTGTGTGTGTGTGTGTGTGTGTGTGTGTGTGTATATATGTGTGTTTATATATAATGTGTATTTGTGTGTGTGTGTGTGTATATATATATATGTGTGTGTGTATATATATATAGTGTGTGTGTGTGTGTGTGTATATATTTAATGTGTATGCATGTGTGTGTGTGTGTATGTGTGTGTTTGCGTGCGTGCGTGCGTGCGTGCGTGCGTGAATATATTTATCAAAGTTGCACAATGCTAATAAATAATTTATTCTCACCACGTCTTTTTTTTTTGAATTTTTAAAATATTATATAATATACACACACACACACACACGTTCCCCAGTGACACACAAACACACAGAACACTTCAAAGTGACACACACGTGCACACACACTGACAGCTACCAAGTGACAAACACACACACACACACAGTGATACCCGCCTCCCAAGCGCGCTTGCTGTCTCCTCTGTCAGGACAGCAAAAAGCTCCTGGTAGCGCGAGCGTCAGCAAGCGAGAGCACTGCTCAGCGACGCTCAGTGCACTATGTCCGAGGCCTTATGCTTCAAACACTGCAACCCAATGGACTAAATACTGAATGGGACCTGCGTTGTTTCCTTTGATACATATATATTTGAGTGAGATTTTGAGATCTTGCTTTATTATTCATGATTTACTTTGTACTGTATTTGTTTAATCATTGGTACTAGAGTTTATTATCATTTTTACTATGTATATGTACTATTTGCCTCTTTCATGTTGGTTTCTTTTCTTCCCCCCCTCCCTTCCTTCCCCCCGCCCCCTCCCTTCCTCTCCTTTCTGTCATCAAGGACAAACTAATATATTTTGAACTTAATCATTCTCTAGAGGTTATTAATTTATGACACTGAAAATTGATAGATACAGTTATATTTATAGACTGTGTCCCTAAGAAGTGGTTTAGTAATTCATGCTGTCCCATATGCCAGACCATTTAGAAATGTTGCATTAAGTGTTTTTTATTTATCCCTGATGATATATCACTAGATCACAACGTATTTGACAGTAGGAGTGACACAATTATATGTGTTCACACATCCAATAGTTACATGTGTATTGTACATAAGAGAGATGTCTGTTTATTAACATGGTTGTGAACTTGATAAGATAAAGTAGTTTTGTACACCAGGGGTTAACATTCAAGTCCGTTTTTCGCAGGCTTTTTTTACTTTAAATATGCAGGCTCAGACCACATCTCCCCACTCCAAGACGAAGCACTGATTCTAGCGTGAAACGCGTTGAGGGGGAGACTGTGGTGTAGCCTGTTGTGTTCGTGAAGTCTCAATAAAGTTATTCTACAACCCGGAAGTGCCTTGGATTTTGTCACAGGCTGTGGCACCTGATTTTTCTTCCTTCCTCTCCCAGTCTGCATTCTGCTGGCAGACCTCAAAAACATTCAAAATAGCATCTTCCAATTCAAATGGAAAGACAAGAGGCCGCGAGTAGCTCGAACGGTGATGTTAGCCCCAAAGGAGTGTGGAGGCCTGGGAGTACCAGACATAATTAAATATTATAGAGCAGCTCACCTGAAACAATCGGTGGTCTGGAATAATGACCCAGCGTCTTGTTGCTGGTTGGAAATTGAGGCCTCCTATGTCTCCCCCCTATCCCTCAGGGCGATACTTTGTTCCGTAGGGGGTGGGGAGATAATATCAGGCAGAACGGGCCTGGGAGCCATGAGATGCACGTGGAAGATTTGGGCGAAAACCAAAAACAGACATGGATTAACATCCTCCCCCTCCGTACTCACCCCCGTCTTCGGGAACCCGGATTTTCCTCCGGGTTGCGACCCCAAAGATTTCAAGCAATTCCGCATGTCTGGCATAGAAACAGCATCAGACCTATTAGACAAGGGGTCTCTGATCCCACTCTCGGAGTTGCAGAAAAGACACCAATCGGTAAAACTCCCTTTGTACGGGTTTTTTCAGATCAGACACTTCCTCCAAGAGATATCCCAAAAGTCTAAGTTTAAAGGCCCTATGTCCTTCGAAAGGATGTGTGCGGTGCGGACATACCAGAGGGGTCTGATCTCAGAGATCTACTTGGAGTTACCACGGTCCATGATACCCACCAACCATAATTACATAATGAAATGGGCTGAGGACATCAATCTAGATATAGATTGGGAGGACATTGGGAAGCTGCGGCAAAAACTTCTATCTGTACTAATATTAAAGAAAATATCTACAAAATATTATTTCATTGGTACCTGTCCCCGAGTAGGCTGAGCCAGATCTTCCCTGACCAGCCTGATATGTGTTGGAGAGGGTGCGGTCAGAGCGGAGACCTGGTGCATATACTGTGCACATGCCCTGGCGATCAGATATTCTGGAGCATGATCCGCTCATTAATTGAGGAAATAACCGGAGACGATGTCCGCCTGGGCCCGCTGGTATTTTTTCTAGCAAAACCGGTGGAGTCAGTCTCACCCCCCTTCGAAAATTAATCTCACTTGTGCTCACTGCAGCTCGGTGTTCGCTCACAGCCAACTGGAAAAAAATTAAACCCCCGACCAAACAGATGGTGGTCCGTAGAGCGAGCGAGGTCAAATTAATGGAGTACTTATCAGCTCACCTGAGCCAGAAATTGGACCAGTTCAACAGGGTCTGGGACCTGTGGCCCTACAATTAAAATAGCATAAAAGTAGGCCTGGAGGGAGCCAGTTGTTTCTCTAACTTGAGTTGCACAAACCCTGCAACGCCCTCCCCCCCACCCCCATCCCCGAGGGGGGACACTATCTCCCTCTTCTCCCTGTCCCACCTTCGGCCCCATCTCCCCCCCCCCATCCCCTTCCTATCCCTCCCATGCCTCTTTCCTCCCTCTTTTCTTTGCCTGTCCTTTTCTATCTACTCCAAGAAGTTAAGAGGAATCTCTCTATCTGTATGTCCGACGCAGTCTATCTGTTAGACTCTTAATGACTTTTGCTTTTTTGCATTCTGTGCTGGGTGTACAGGACTTTGGAAAATGATATTGAACTAATGTTGTACTCCTCTTGGAAAACCAATAAAAATGTGGGGGAAAAAAAGCAGAGAACGGGGGGCGAGCTAGGATATAGGTCAGGATGGTAGGGTCAGTGCAGCATTATATAGCAGTGTAAAGTATAACCCTCTGCACTCTATGCTCTGGACAGAGTGTACAGGTAATAGGAGTATATTGCCGTCTATGAGACTTTTATGGGTTATTTCCTCTCCAGCCCTACACCCCACCATGGAAAATATTATTTTTTGCTGCAAACACAAGTTAAGCTCTGAGCAATAAACAGATCAGATTCACGTAAACACAATGTTTGGTTTCTCTACAGAATCTCTTATTGGAAACACATGTGCATTTAAATACATATCTAACCAGCCAAACTCTGCAGATTAACCCTCTCACCGCCAGCTGCTGCAAAGGCAGTGTGGATTTTAGGAGATGGTTAGGGGAGGGTGAAGGCCAGTAGAAATGTATTATCTTAGGCTTTGAAAATATAAAAGGAGGCTTTAAAGATTCCTGAATGCTGTACCAGTAGGTCTTTAGTCAGTTTGTGTTTGTGAGTATGTGTGCATGCGTATGTATGTGTGTGGGCACACAACGCATACATGTGTGTGCGAGCTCATGTGTGTGTTCACTTACACAGTGTATTTGCCAGTGTAAATAAGAGGGGGAGTTTTGCATAACGGCTGCCCTCTGTTCTGCGTATAGTCAGGAGCCAAATCCACTATAAGGGTTTAATAGCTGCTGATTTAATAGGTGTGTAAGTTATTTACTCCTGTCTGTATCACGGCCGGAGCTGCTCTCACCTCATTGAGCATGGCCCGTATCCTGAATACTGAGTCTTTATTACCAGGACATCTTCTCTGCACAAATATATCCACTGTGGCACAGCCACTTCCTTCTTCATAAACTGACTCTATTACAGGCTATAAATCTTCCTCTGCCCTTACAAACCGTTTGCTCTCTACTGGTGTCTGTGGAGAGTCTATAACTCTTTTCATAAAATGTTCTTGAAAACACTTAAAGGAGTACATTTGGCAGACCTCTTTAGATTTAACGGTTTTACACTGCTCATACAAAAGGTGAATATCCCAATGGTAGCTCCAGATTATCAAGGGACAGGCTCAGACAGACCTGGGCTATATGTAATGTAGGGTATTTTTTAAATTAATTTAGTCTAAAATCAGTTTTATACAAAAATATTTACATATATACATATTTGCTTAACAATGGGGAATTTAAAAAAAACAGCCTTAGACCTTTACTAAATTCCAAAGTTTCAAACTCCCTCTAATCAAAATGAAAAACCTCACCAAATAGGTCTCTTATTTTCATGATCCCACGCTCTTTTATATGGTAGATGGACCTAAGATCTTCGTACAACTGCATAGCTACTTTATCTGCAGGAATCTCTGTCTTTTTCATGGATATCACAGAGTGTGCTAGCCATAGGATATATATAACAAGTTAATTAAGTAGCTTGAGTGGGTCCATATTATATTTCCTAGTTTGTGTGTGAAATGGCCATATATAATTTCATGATAAGTTTGTTTGTCTACAGCTGATACTCTTAATAAAGAAGCCACCTTCCAGACAGTAATACTAAAGAAGAGGCAGAGGTCCAAGCATGGGGTCGTCGGCTCCATAAGGGCTGTGACGGTCTGGTACTGTATATGTCAGCTGGGGGGTCGGCTGACCCACCTCCCCACACGGTGGGGAAGCCTGCATGGGAGGGGGCAGGTAACGGGCTGGGTCCCTTCCCAGGCAGCCAAATGGCAAGGGGGAAAGGGAGAGGGTATAAAGAGAGGGCCAACAGAGATGGGAGGCAGAAATCCTGTACCTTTTCGTTTCAGGAGCTGACCTGCATCTGAGCAGGCCAGGATGGAAGGCCTCGTGGACTACAACAGCTCCAGCCAGCTTCTTTGACGAGCTGCAGGGTCCTACTGCAGCTGCCGCACTGGAGGATCCAGTAAGTCTCCCAGCCCATTGCAGATCACTCATCCAAGGTGCAGGGAAAAATCCCAGCGCTCCATCCTCCAGCCTAGCCAGCTCTCCTGTCAAGCGCAACCGCCTCCCAGCAGCCCAACGCACACTGCTGCCAATCCGAGCCACTGCCGCTCCACTTACTGAGCCAGTCAGCCTGCTGCCATACGGCTGTCATCCCCAAGTCAGGCCCCCGACTAATTATCGGGGCCCTACTGCATGCTAGAAGCGCTCACCCCCCCCCCCCCCCCCGACGCCCCATGCATTTAACTGCCAAGACCCCGCCGCCAACACTCACCTCCAGATCATTATGATCTTGGGGAGGGGGTCCCAGTCCTCGCAGGGGACATGCTTGTCCAGTATGTCTTGCGTAGCAAAGCAGCAACCACGGCCTGACCCTGCAGCAGTACCCCCACAGCCAGGCGCCTTACTATGCCACATGGCGGCCCCCCTTTTCCCCCTCACATAGCACGCCAAATGAGCAGACCCAGGGCTACTGGTAGGCCCATGCAGCAGGCTACCTGTAAGGAATCGGGGAACACGTCCCCTGCAACGTGTTTCCTCCTTACCTATTGCTCCACACGCCTCTGCGCTGCTTACTGAGCGTGTGCGCGCACACATGGAGTCTTTCTGCAAACACCAAGGAGCTTGGTCCCGCCCCCCACTCGCATCACTCACGCGACGATCGTGCATCGCTCCCCAGCTACGTGGCAAGATTCCTGATACTGCTAACTCTGCTCACCTGTCTCCTGCATCCTCTGTCCAATCACAGCTCCCGCAGGGGGCGCACCTCCGCTCCGCCTCTCGCACTAATTGCTCCAGCCTTGCTACTTAAACCCTTCATGCTTAGTCACTCATTGCTGAGCATACTGCTGCGGCCAAGTTTATTCGAGCATTTGCCCGTTCTTGGCCGCAGCAGTAGCCTGGCGCACGCCCGAGGGTGACGGGCGCGCGCCGAAGCAGCGGAAGAGCGCCCTCCGATCGGGGCGCTCTCCCTACCGCTGCCGGGTCCGCCGGGTCCCCCGGAACCCCCTGCCGCCGTCCCGCGATCGCGGGACACCAGGGCTCCCTCGGGGAGCCCTGGACGCGCGTGCAGGGGGCGCAGGCTCCCGAAGATGCGTGACCGCGCGTCTATGACGCGCGGCACGCCGAGGGGCGGCCACTAGCAAGCCGGGAAATCTCCCGGCTTGCGGTACCGGCCACACTTTAATAAAGTGTGTCGGTAGTGTAACATGTTGTAGCCTTGTGTTCCTGTGTTCTGTTTTGCCCTGCCTTGTGTCTTGCTGTTTTCTTGCATCCTGTTGATTTCACATGTACCGACCCGGATTGACTATTGGATCCTCTCTGGATAACGACCCTGGCTTGCTTCTGACAACCCGCACTTCTCCAACCCTGATCAGGAACGCCAACAGAAATCATGGGGCCCAGCACAAATGAAAGGAGTAGGCCCCCCCTACAACCCATAGCGCACCTACCATGAAAATTTTTTTTTGAGCACTCAACTTTTAATTAACTGTTTTCTTATTGTAATACGGAAAAAAAAACATTACAATGCAATCTGTTTATTACACCCCACAATACATATAAAAATACACCCCCACCGCACCAATACATATATAGGTCCAACCCCACACATCAATAAGATAATGAATAACATTTGGCAAACACTTCACTACAACAAGATAACAGCTTACCTTAATGACTGGGGCCGGGGCAGGAGGCTGGCGCAGGGGAAGCTGGGGTGGCGGGCGCATGCTCGCCACAGCACTTCCCCTCCGTCACACGTTGGATGCCACTCATCTCACCCCTGCAGGTCGGACACCCTGCGCAAGCGCGTCGAGACCTCTGCGCATGGGCAGTGTGTGTGTGAGTGTGTGGGTGTGTGTGTTGGATGAAGTCACGAATCTAGAAAAAAAAAACAGATGTGAATGACTAATTTCCTGAACCCCTTAACCAGTGTCTGGATGCCCCCGATGCACAATTTACAAAGGCAGCAATCCCACCTGGGATCTTACCTGATCCGCAGTCCCTCAATGTCCAGGTACTCTCATGATATATACTGGAAGGGGAGGTGTTCCCTACCTGTCTTCTGGGTTAGGGGGGATTCCGCTGTCTCCCGTGTGAAGCTTGAGAGTCAGATCTGGAAGAAAGCAGTATAGGTTATTTCGGGCATACGGAGGAAGAAATTCCTCTCCATAATAATCTTGGCTGGACACCACAGTTAAGCGGGACCCCACAACGTCGGCCACAGCCCTCACATAGATCTCATGTAAGGCCATGGGACATGGGCACCTACCACAGCTTCCTGCTTACAACGGGTGGCCCAGCGGTGTTGTTGCTGGGGTCAAACGCCTGGCAGCGGCCACCTGCGCCCATTTGTGGAAACTGGGACTGCAGAGGTTAAGACAAACAGGAGCCGGGGAGGTGTGGCCAGGGGCACTGGATGTACCAGGCCTAGGGCTGTGGTTATGTGATATTGATCCTGGGGCCCCAGTTTTTTGGAGTCCGATGTCCAGTGTGGCCAACGTTGCTTGCACTAGTCCTATCCCCCCGTGATAAATAAGCCTCTAAGTAAGGGAGGAAATAGTGCTTAGGGAGAGAGATGCAGAGGGGAAACTGTCCCTTTAAGAACACAATTAAACTATTATCTGCACAGGGAGGGAAAAAAACAGCTAGTAAAAAAAAAACACTGCTTTTAATCTTCTCTTTCTCCCTTAATTAAATATCTCTCTTAAAGAAAAACACACCACAAATTGAAGGTCTTAAAGTAAGACACAGAGTCCAACATTGCAAATGACAAAAGGAAATCAGGCTTAAATTAAGTGAGAAACTAGAGTAAATATAAACAGCCAGATAGGGGAGGAGAGGAGGGTCTGAGCTACAGTTTCAGCCAGCCACAGTGTCGATTTGCTGGGTTGAATCACTGCAGCCTTGGGTTAAAAACAAAAACGGTTTTTAAACCTGAAAAAGCAACCCAAAACCCTCTAAAAAATCACAGTAGTATACTCACGCTATAACTCCCCACAGATACTCAGACAAATAAAAATAAAGAAAGAATAAAGTGATTCCTTGCCTAAATGATTGGGGGAGCCTTCACAACGCTTCCGACGCCGAAGTAAGTTGATGAAGTAAGAGATAGGTCAGGGAGGAGAGAAGAGGAGGAGGACAGAAGGGGAAGCTATCGGAATGACCCTGATCAGCTTAGAGGTGGAGACAGGGAAATCACTGATAAGGAGAGTCTGTGCGGACGGCCCCTGTAAAGCGGGGGATGCGTGCGCACAGAGCAACAACTATGCGGACTGCACGGAGAGCAGGAAAGTTCAGTAGACGGGGACGGAGGCAAGCAGGGGAAGAGGACGATGCACGCGTGTCCCCCATGGCAGAGGGGGCGCGCCACACCGAAAGAGTCCACCAAGCGCGCGGAACGCCGCCGCCGAGGCAACTGCGGCGGAGGAGGCAACGGGACAGAAGGCCACTACAGGGGGAAGGAAGGGAGCTACCGCGGGGAGAGCAGGGATGGAATTATAGCAAGGAACTGTGGGAGCACGTGGGTACGCGCGAGACCTGTGGGGAACGGTTCGTGAGCAAGGGGGCAAGAGGTAGATGGTGAAGGAGAGGGAAGAGAAGAGAAGAGGGAAGGAATCTCGAGTCGTCCACAAAACACACAGTTAGTACAAAGCAAAACAATACAATACCAAACGGTGCTACAGAGTTCCCATATAGAAAAAAGTTACAGGTCCAATGGTAATGATGTGTCAGAAATGTCCAATCTTGCACTTCACGATCCACAGCAGTATGTTACAAGTGCAATGTATGCAAAGAGAGAGAAGAAAGAGAAAGAAAAATATAGTGCAACAGTGCTTTACAAAACAATAAAAAAAAAACAAACAGGACAGGACAATTCTAGACAAACCACAACGCAAGGATGACAAATAATACAAGAGTTAAATGTTAAACACATAAACATCAAGAAAGGACCACTAAGCCGTGACATCCTCTGGTGGTAAACAACCGCGATCCTACTTACAGGACGTTAGATTAATACACACAGAGCGGATATGGTGAGTAATGCACGGACCGAGTAGTCTGATGGATGCTACAGTATGTGTCCACGGAGAGCTGAATCCAGAACGCGCGGTCGGCAGATCACCATTATACTATCGGCGTGTCTTAAGTAAACGTCCTGTAAGGTAGGGATTTCGGTTTTGCCACCGGATCCGTCATCTTGCCCTTGTCCATTTTATTGTTATGTGTATTAAATTAACCTCTGTATTATTTGTCAGCCTTGCTTGTGTTTTCTAGTATTGGTCTTGTCCTGTTTGTTTTATGTGTGTTGTAGCACTGTTGCACTTATGATTTTTCTTTTCTTCTCTCTCTTGGCATCACATGAATCTTGAACTACTGCTGTGGAGCGTGAAGTGCAAGATTGGACATTCTGGACACATCATTACCATTGGACTGTACTTTTTTCCTATATGGACTCTGTAGGACCGGTTTGTTATTGTTTTTGTATAACCATAGGGCATAACTAAATATTCGACAATCTAATTTATGAGAGGCAGCAAGTTAGATTTATTTTACATTAGAAAAGAGTTGGTGTCTTAAAGCAGGATATGATAACTATATACAAAATATTCGGAGACCCTAACAGGAGCTTTCAAAAGAACTCATTCCTCCTAGGGCAGTAAAAAGGACTTGGGGCCCATCCCTTAGGTTGGAGACAAGAGATTTCAGACAAAACAGAACAAAAAGCAAAGGAAGGTCTTTTACCATGTAAGGGCAGTTAGAAAAGTGGAATTTTACCCATGGAGACTGTGGTGGCAGATACAATAGCTTATCAAAAAAAGTTTGGACATCTTTTTAGAAAGGAAAGGCGCTATAGAGGGATTTGTACCAAATAAGGTTATACATGGAGATCCAGGGATTAATAAACGATTGCCAATTCTTGGAGTAGCAGGAATAGGAATTTTTTTCCCCTTAAATCACTTGGATATCTGTTTTTTTTGTGTTTGCCTTCCTGCTTGTGCAATAAGTAAGTAATATATATGGATAAAGGATATTGTTGTCTAAATTTACGCATAGGTTGAAACTTGATGGACGTACGTCTTTTTCAATCTTCACTAACTAGCTAACTATGCCGGGCCATCGCGTTGTATATGAAGGCCCGTCACTCCATTCATCACCTTGAACGTATACGTACTCAGATTGTAAGCCCCTAGGAAGATCAAGTTTAGAGACAAATTAGGTGGAACCTTGCTAACCGATAAAAAAGTTCCGAAAATAAGTGGTAAGGGGGTGGGCTTCTTGTAAGGGTGATCATTGTTCAAGCCACCTGTAATCTATGCCAGGGGCGACCTAGCGGGGAACCCGTCTTTCTTTTTAACAAAAAAGAACCAGCACTGTTGGGGAGAAAGAAAGAAAATTTCTAATGAGAACCCCTCTTAAGTTCTATTGAACTGTACTCAGGCCATTGCTTAGTTCAGCGAAGAGATAAAGTGGTGAAGATCAGCTTTGGGAAGACAGCTCCAGGCAACAGATCCAATGGGGGCAATTAAAGGGACGATTTGAGAGGATGATGAACGTTCAGAACGCCACTTTGTCAAAGCATTCAAAATTCAGAGTAGACTTCAGGAAGGACAGGGTTGTCCGATTTAGGAACCGATCGTAAGCCGCAAATGTGCCTCTCTTGGACGGCATGACATAGGATGGTCATGGGGAAAAGCCATTGTATGGGTTTGTTTATCGTCCATTAGTCTCGGTGGGTTAGTCATTGGCGCCAGGGAAGACCAAAACATTACTCCACGGAGGTGAGTGGATCAATTCAAGATATCTCATCTCTTTGTGGCATATAGTGGAAAGGGAAAGCCACCACAGTTTTGAAGGGAGGATGAAGGCGGCTGAAAGGGGAGTTCCATCTATGGCCTCCAAACCTGACGGGCACAGATTTTTGTAGAGAAGAATGTTGTTCCTACGTGCAATGTTCCTGATTCCACAAAAGATCCCTCCAGACCCAGAGTCAATGAAGCGACAGAAGCGTTGGCCTTGGAAGCCAGGACACTGAAGGACAAATTGGCAGCATGATTGCTGGGGAAAGGGTTTCCTGAACAGAAGGAGAAGAAGAAATAGTACCTAATGTGATCCCTTGTTGGTATTTCTTGGTTAGTAGGACAGCAACGCACCTGGGTCGAGTAGACCACAATAAAGACAAAGGCGATGCTATCCCTCCGGAGTTGTTTTCCGAGAAGGAGAGTCTGTGGTTTTCAACTGATAGGTTAAGGAAAATCAAGGGCTGGGGAAATGTAGGAGAAGACTGCGAGCAGAAAATAATTTGTGAAAGACCAGAATGAATGAGGGCATTCAAACTTCTTTCGGTGGATGTGCGGTCCACCCTTATACATAATGCATAAGATCCTCCAATCGGAGCAGGTGTGTCCTGTTGGAGCCCGGTCTCCTTGAGTGATATCGGATTATGGAGCCCTGCCAGAGGGCAGCCCTGACAACACCTCGTTACTAATTTGGACCAAGGAAACAATACGGGTTTTCAGATGTGAAAGGTTCACCAATAGCAGAAAGGGGCGATCCACCTCAGGTGGGGGTGACATGTTTGCTCAGACTGAGCTAGTGTAATGCTTTGCACTACACCTCACGAAACAAGGCGGGACACACCTGGTACTGAGGTGGGAGAGGAAAGTGTAACACTGCACACCACAGACTAGCATCGCGGAAGTGGAAGGTGTAGTGTCAACATAGCCGGGTCTGGGTTGGGGAGATTGGGTAGTCCAGAACTTTCGAGGTGAGGGGCAGAGCAGCAGAGGTAGATGACTGTCCAATGTCTGCGTCGTGTAAGGGGTGGGAACGCGGGGGGTAGTAGAGTGGTCAATAGACAGGAGACGTATATGGGCGGGTGCCAAGCAGGCGGGGGGGCAGGAGGCAATGGTAATCCCCCGGGTCACCGTGGTCCAGGGGGGCCCGGCCTTGCCGGGCCCCCTGCACGGCCGTGCCCGTCTTACAAAAAAAAATGCAAAGTCAAAAAAAATGCCCGTGCGCAGTGCTGCACAAATTGCTTTCACAGTCGCCCCTGCGGCACCAGATGTACCCAATGCATCCTACATTCCTGCGGAACTCCACCCCTCCAACCTGATTGGGCCGCCGTGTTGCCAGGATTTTTTTTTGGGCTCACAGCCAGGGCTCGAGCTGGTGAACCACCATTTCTTTATCAGGACCAACCCCCCCCCCACAAACAGGGCAGGGTAAGTAATGTCCAATGTCCTCCCATGCCTCTCCTGCTGGGCCCCCACACTGGTCTCCCCACTGCGAACCCCTCTGGGTACCCCCACTGGTCTTCCCTGCCCCCCACACAATGGTCACAGCTCGGACCGAACTGGGACCTAGGATCTGGCACATCCCGGTCGTCAACGAACCCCGTTCACCGGGGACTAACACCAAGACAAGCACCTCCCTACTGATATGCTTGGAACCAAGTGGATGCCCAGTCCCCCATAATCTCAGACATTGTGCTTGCGCCTAGCTCCTACATGGTCTCCCCCTATGTATACTGGAAACTTCTTCGGCCACTCGTCACTGGATCCTCGGGCCTATACTAACGCCCTAATCCCATGGTCCCCCCATGTCTCCTCGCCCCCCCCCTCCTAACACCCATGGACTTACTATGTCACCCCACCAGCCTTCCCCATCGTTCCCCCACTGGTCTCCTCTGGCCTCCCCACTTGGTCTCCTATGCCCCCCACCCCCCACTGGTCTCCTTACCTGGCCATCCCCATAGTCCCACCACGGCTTCCACCCCCAGTCCAGTCCATCGCTTCCGGTCGTCCCAGGTCACATCCACCCTGTCCAGGCTCTCTTGCCCGGTCCCTATCCCTACCGCTCCATGTCCCCCCACCCCCCTTGTCCCCGGCTCTCCCATACCCCATGGTCTCTACGCTCCCCAGGTTCCTGACCCTCCCTGGCTCCCACGGGTCCCCCGGCTCTTGCCACCCACCGGATCCCCTGGCCCCCCGACGCCTCCAGCAGCCGTCCCCATGTCCCCCCATGGCGTCCCTGTACCCCATGTCTGCCCACCGATGGCCTACTGCCATATCCCCCCAACTGTCTCTTACTGGCAACACCGACCCCCAAACAAGCCTGGTTCCTCTCTCCGGGACCCCTCACACTTGTTTCGCTTCGTCCCCCTTGACGCCTTGCCCTCGCACGCCTGCGCTAGTCACCTGCCTATAAAAGAAGAAGAAAGGTCCAGTGAAGGATGGGAGCAATAATCCTGATCAGTTGTGCATTCTCTGCCGTTCCCATCTCACATCGTTAGCTCCCAGTCTGCACCCTATGTCCTTCCATGTTGGCACCTCACTGTGCCATTCCTGTCCCCCACACTGGCATTCGCGCCTGAGCCGCCCGGATCTCTCTCCCAATGGTTTCTCTGGCCCCCACCGATATGTCTTGTCGAGGCTTTACGTTACCCTATTGTTCGTCCTTTTTCCGTCGTGGCTCTTCTGCCCCACCTCGGTATGGCTGCTCCTATGGACCTTGCCCCCCTTCTCGTCATTGTCGACCTACCTAGCCACCTTCGTGATACTTTCTTCCCCGTCATAGTATGTCCACCCACCTACAAAGGTCATCCCTCTCCTGTACACCTGTCTCCTATCTGTGTACACCCTGTCTCCAACTCCTCGGGTAGTTACCGTATACCTCTGTGTCAACGTCCCCTCTGTACTCTAGGTCACTCCCTCTCTCTGTACAAGTATCACTTGGTCACCCTCTTCTCATTCCTCCCTTGTCTCCCCTGTATCCCCCTCTGTTGAACAATGTCTCTCACTCTCAACTCACTCTCTCTCGACTTTGGTCACACGGTACTCCCTCTCACCCCTGCCTCACTCTCCCTCTCTGTATATCTATTCACTCTCTTGCTCACCTCTTCTCGCTATCTCATAGTGTCTCACCTCTCTGTCACCTGTCTCCTCTCTCTCGTCACCCTGTCTCCCTCTCTATGGTCACTCCTGTTTCCCTTTCACTCCACCGTCTCCATCTTTGTCACTCTTGTCTCCTCTCCTCTCTCGTGGAACCCTGCTCCTGTCTCCCTATCTAGCTCTGGTCACCAAGTATCCAGCTCTGTCACCCTGTCTCCCTCTCTCGTCACCCTATCTCCTTCTCTTCACCCTTCTCACTCTCTCTTAGGTCACCCATCTCTGTCTCTCTCTCCACCACTCTCTCCCTCTCTGGTCACCTGTCTCCCTCTCTCTGCACCCTGTTCTCCTGGTCTGTCACCCTGTTCTCCCTCTCGCTCTCTCTCTGTCCCCTGTTCTCTATCCCTATCACCTGTCTCCTCTTCTCTTTCACCTCTCTCCCTCTATCTGTGTCTCGGCTATCACACACACATCTCTCTCCTATATAACCTCTGAATCTGGAGTATCCTTATTTCCCCTATATTACTTAAGCTGGTCCCTATAACCTTACAAACGAAATAACCTATACGCTTTTTCCAGATCTGACGGTATTCAAGCTCGACAGGAGGACAGCGGAATCCCCCCATAACCAGAAGTACGTAGTAGGGAACAACCTCCCCTTCCAGTTAGATTAAATGCATGAGGAGATACATGCAGACATTGATGGACGTAGCGGACAGTAAGATCCCCAGGTGGGATTGCTGCTTTGTAAATTGGGCCAGCGGGAGGGCATCCGACACGGGGTAAGGTGGTTCAGGAAATTAGGGCAGTCACAGCTGGGGGGGGGGGCGAGCGAGGAGGGAGGGCAGCCAACTCACCACAAACGCACCAGCTCTACAGCGGAGCACGACATCACCAGCACCACACACAAACACACACACACACAACACACACACACACACAAACACACACACCCACCACAAACCAAACACACACAACACACACACACACACAGCAATGCGCAGGAGGTCTTGGGTCTCCTCACGCCCTCCCCTGGTCCCCCCATGTCTCCTCTGCCCCCCCTAATACCCATGGCCTCCACATTGGCCTACCACGTGCTCCCCATGTTCCCACTTGGTCTCCATCTGGCCTCCCCACTGGTCTCCTCTGCCCACCCCCACGGGTCTCCACTGGCTCTCCCCTGGTTCCCCCCACGGCCTCCTACCATGCGACCCCCATGGCTTCCCCAGTGTCCCCCCATGCCTCCACTGTTCCCCCACTGGTACTCCCTGGCCTCCCATGGTCTCCTCTGGCCCCCCACTGGTTCCATGTCCCCCCATGGCTGCCCCATGTCCCCCATGCCTCCATGTCCCACCATGGAACTTCCCTGGTCCCCCATGGATCCCCCTGGTCTACCTGGCCCCCCCAATGGTCTCTTCTGGACCCCCTACGACCTCCACATGGTCTATTGTGTGCAATCCCCTGTTCTCTGGTCCCTCCACGCCATCCCCTGCCCCCCCAGGGTATCCACAGTGCTCCCCCCTGTTTCCAGTCAGTCACCTACCCACCCACCCGTCTCCTCTCTCTGTCACCCTGTCTCCCTCTTCTGATGTCACACTGTATCCCTCTCTGTGTCACCCTGTCTCCTTCTGCTTTCACATGACTCCCTCCTCTCGGTCTTACTCTCTGGTAACCCTGTCGCCCTCTCTCGTCTCCCTCTTCTCTGTCACCCCTGTCTCCACGTCTCCCTCTCCTGTCACCTGTCTCCCTCTCCCACTCTCTTCTCGATCTGTCACCCTGTCTCAATCTCACCCCTGTCTCCTGTCTCATCTACTCTTGTCTCCTTCTCTGTGTACACTCTGTATCCTCTCGTCAACCTGTCTCTTATCACCCTGTTCCCTCTCTCTGTCACCCCTGTCTCCCTCTCCACTCTCTGTCACTATGTCTCCCTCTCCCTCTCTCTGTCACCGTCTCGCTCTCACCCTCTCTCCCTCTCTAGGTCACCCTGTATCCCTCTCTTGTCAACCCTGTCTCCCTCTACTCTTCAACCTGTCTCCCTCTCACTCTCCTCTGTCAACCATGTCTCCCTTCCCTGTCATCCCATATTTTGTTTTTTCTCATTTCTCCCTGCATCAACCCTTTCCATATTCACTTTTTCATCCTCCCTTCATTCTTTCTCATTCATTTCTCATTTCTCCTCCATCATGTCTCACTCTCTATGTCATCCTGTATCCCTCTCTCTTTCACCCTCTCTCTCTCTCTCTGTGTCTCGCTCTAAACACACAAAATCTCTATCTCTGTCTCACACTACTGGATCTGGATGGATATCTTATTTAACCTATTTTCGTTTCCTGTCCTATACTACACGACAATAACCTATACTGCTTTCTTCACAGATTCGACTCCAAGCTTCACACGGGAGACAGCGGAATCCCACCTAACCCAGAGACAGGTAGGGAACACATCCCTTCCGGTAGATACATGGAGTCGTCCCTGGACACTGAGGGACTGCGGATCAGAGTAGGCCCAGGTGGATTGCTGCCTTGGTAATTGTTGCATCGGGGGTCTCAGACACTGAGTTAAGGGGTTAGGAAATTAGTCATTCACATCTGTTTTTTTTTTTCTAGGTAAGTGAGTTCATCCAACACACACCACACACATATACACACACACACCACACACCCACACACACCACCACACACACACACACACACACACACACACACAACACACCCACACACACACATCCATGCACATGCGCAGAGGTTCTAGGGTCAAACTCACGCCCTTCCATGTCCCCCCTGTCTCCTCTGCCCCCCCCCTTAACCCCCATGGCCTACCCATGTCCCCCAAGGCCTCCCTAATGTTCCCCCACTAGGTCTCTCTGGCTCCCCACTGGTCTCCTCATGCCCCCCCACTGGATCTCCTCTGGCCTCGACTGGGCCCCCCACGACCTCACCATTGTCCCCCAATGGATTCCCATGGTCCCCCCACGGCCTCACCATGTCCCCCCACACCCTCCCCTGGTCCCCCCCATGTCTCCTCTTGCCCCCCCCACCCCACAGCTCCACTGACCCTCCAACGCCTCCCCAGTCCCCCCATGTCCCCCTTGGCCTGCCTCCCCCATGTTCCCCACTGGTCTTCCTCGGGACTCCCCCCATGCGATCTCTATGGCCCCCCACGGGCCTCCCCAATGTCCCCCCACAAGCTACCTGCTCCCCCCAAGCCTCCCCTGTCCCCCATGGCGGCCCCTGGTCCACCATGGCCTCCCATGGTCCCAATGCATTCCTGGTCCCCCAGGGCTCCCCTGGTCCCACCCTAGTCTCCTCTGGCCCCCCCAATGGTCTCTTCTGGCCCCCCCAACGACCTCCCCATGTCTCTTCTGGGCCTCCCCTTGTTCTCCTTGTCCCACCACGCCCTCCCCTGCCCCCCCCCATGTCTCCCATGGCGTTTCACACTGGCTTCGCAGTCACATACCCCCCACACCCTGTCTCACTCTGCTCTGTCAACACTGTCTCCATCTCTGTGTCAACCCTGTTCCCTCTCTGTTGTACCCTGTCTCCCTCGCTGTGTTCACCCGTCTCCCTATCTCTGTCTCCCTCCTCGTCATCCCCTCTCTGTCACCTGTCTCCCGTCTCCCTCTCCGCTTTGACTCCCTCTGTTCACCCGCGTCTCCCTCTCACCCTGTATCCCTATGTCTTCACTCTCCCCTATCTGTCTCCCTCTCTCTGTCACTCTGTCTCCCTCTCTCTGTTACCCTGTCTCCCTCTCTCTGTCACCCTGTCTCCCTCTCCCTCTTTGTCTTCCACTCTCTGTCACTCTGTCTCCCTCTCCCTCTTTCTGTTACCAGTCTCCCCTACTGGCACCCTGGTCTCACTTCTCTCTGTCACCTGTCTCACTCTCTCGTCACCCTGTCTCCCCTCTCTCTGTCCCCTGTCTCCTATCTTTTCCCATCTCTCCCTCTCTCTGTTCTCGCTCTCACATATACTCTCTCTCTATCTCTGTCTAACACTCTGGGGGGGATCTGGATATCTTATTTACCCTAGATTTCTCTAACTGTCCTATACCTACGAGGGAGACAGGGTGACCTAGAGAGGGAGAGAGGGTGAGAGAGAGACGGTGACAGAGAGAGGGAGAGGGAGACAGAGTGACAGAGAGTGGGAGAGGGAGACAGGGTGACAGAGAGAGGGAGACAGGGTGATATAGAGACAGGGTGACAGAGAGGGAGACAGAGTGACACAGAGAAGGAGACAGAGAGGGAGAGTGAGACAGGGAGACAGGGGTGAGAGGGAGACAGGGTGACAGAGCGAGAGAGAGAGTGGGAGAGGGAGACAGGGTGACAGAGAGAGGGAGACGGGGAGACAGGGTGACAGAGAGAGGGAGACAGAGAGAGGGAGACAGGGTGACACAGAGAGGAAGACAGAGAGAGGGAGTCAGGGTGAAACAGAGAGGGAGACAGGGTGACACAGAGAGGGATACAGGGTGACACAGAGAGGGAGACAGGGTGACAGAGAGAGGGAGACAGGGTGGGTGGGTAGGTGACTGACTGGAAACAGGGGGGAGGCAATGGGAGACATGGGGGGGGGCAGGGGAGGGCGTGG
>WSYH01003134.1:26388-72147 GCA_036426205.1 Ascaphus truei
CCATGGGGGGCCAAAGGAGATCAGGGGGGATCAGGGGAGGGTGTGGGGTACCAGGGAAGGGGGTGGGGAGACCAGGGGAGGCCAGAGGATACCAGTGAGGAGGGCCAGAGGTGACCAGTGTGGGGGGGCAGAGGAGACCAGTGGGGGGACCAGAGGGGGCCAGTGGGGAGACCAGTGTGGGGGCCAGGGGAGAGGCATGGGAGGACATGGGACATTACTTACCTGCCCTGTGCTGGATAGAAGAAATGGTGGTTTCACAGCTCAGAGCCTGGCTGTGAGCCCCAAAAAAAAATCCTGGCAACACGCCAGCCAATCAGGTTGGAGGGGGGGAGTTCCGGCAAGGGAATTGTAGGGATCGTCAGTGGGTACAATCTGGTTGCCAGGGGCGACTGGAAAGCCAGATTTGTCAGCACTGCGCACAGGGATTTTTTTTTGACTTTGCATTTTTTTTTAGACGGGCACGGCCGTGCAGGGGGCCCGGGCAGCCGGGCCCCCCTGACTCACGGGGCCGGGGATACCAGTGCCTTCTGCCCCCCCTCCCTGTTGGCACCCCTGGCCCTGATAACGGCTATTGGACACTCTACTACCCCACCGGTTCCAACCCCTGACCACGGCACATTGGACATCATCTACGCTGCTGGCTCTGCCCCTCAACCTCGGAAAGTATCTGGACTAACCCAATCTCCCCAACCCAGACCCGGCTATGTTGACAATACACCTTCCAGGCGTGCCTCAGCTGCTGTGGGTGTGCAGTGTTACACTTTCCCACCTCAGTACCGGGGTCCCGCCTTGTTCGTGGTGAGTGCAAGCATTACACTATGCTCAGTCTGACAAACATGGACCCCACCTGAGGTGGGATCAGCCCTGTCTGCTATTGGTGAACGCTTTCACCATCTGAAAACCCGGATTGATTCCTTGTTCCAAAGTAGTAACGAGGTGTTGTCGGCTGCCTTCTGGCAGGGCTATCCGAATCACTCAAGGATGAACTGGCTGCACAGGAACGACCTGCCGAGTTGGAGGATCTTATTGCATTATGTATAAGGGTGGACCAGCACCATCAGGAAAGGAAGGTTGAATGCCCTCATTCACGGTCTTTCACAAATTATGTTTCTGCTCGCAGTCTCTCTCCTACCATTTCCCCAGCCCTTGATTTTCCTTAACCTATGCAGTTAGAAAACCACAGACTCTCCTTCTCGGAGAAACAACGCCGGAGGGATAGCAGCCTTTGTCTTTATTGTGGTCTACTCGGACACCAGGTGCTTTGCTGTCCTACTAAGCCAAGAAATACCAACAAGGGGATCACATTAGGTACTATTTCTTCTTCTCCTTCTGTTCAGGAAACCCTTCCAACCAGGATCATGCTGCCAATTGTCCTTCAGTGTCCTGGCTTCCAAGCCAACGCTTCTGCCTTCATTGACTCTGGGTCTGGAGGGAATTTTGTGGATCAGGACATTGCTGTAAGGAACAACATTCTTCTCAAGCAAAAATCTGTGCCCGTCAGGTTGGAGGCCATAGATGGACATCCCCTTCAGCCAGCCTTCATCTCCCTTCAAAACTGTGTGCTTTCCCTTTCCACTAAAGATGGCCACAAAGAGGAGATATCTGTGGATGTGATCCACTCACCTTCCGTGGAGGTAATTTTTGGTCTTCCCTGGCGCCAATGACATAACCCACAGCTAGATTGGACTGATAAAAAACCCATACAATGGGCTTCCCCATGAACCAATCCTGATGTCATGCCGGCACAACACATTTGCGGCTTAGATGTTCCTAAATCGGACAAACCTGTCCTTCCTGAAGTCTACTCTGAATTTTTAGATGTCTTTGACAAAGTGCGTTCTGAAGTTCATCCTCCTCATCGTCCCTTTGATTGCCCCATTGATCTGTTGCCTGGAGCTGTTCTTCCCAAAGCTAGATCTTACCCTTTATCTCTTCCTGAAACTAAAGCAATGCCTGAGTACATTCAAGAGAACTTAAAGAAGGGGTTCATTAGAAATTTTTCCTCCCCAACCAGGGCTGGTTTCTTTTTTGTTAAAAAGAAAGACGGTTCCCTTCGCCCCTGCATAGATTACAGGGGGCTTAACAAGATCACCCTGAAGAACCCATACCCCTTACCACTTATTTCGGAACTTTTTTATCGTTTACAAGGTTCCACTAATTTTTCTAAACTTGATCTTCTAGGGGCTTACAATCTGATACGTATACGTCAAGGTGATGAATGGAAGACGGCCTTCAATACACGCGATGGCCACTGCATAGTTACATAGTTGATGAGATTGAAAAAAGACGTACGTCCATCAAGTTCAACCTATGCTAAATTTAGACAACAGATACTTTATCCTATATATATACTTACTTATTGACCAAGAGGAAGGCAAACAAAAAAAAACAGATATCCAATGATTTAAGGGGAAAATAAATTCCTTCCTGACTCCAAGAATTGGCAATCGTTTTAATCCCTGGATCCTTCCCATGTATACTTATTTGGTACATCCCTCTATACCTTTCCTTTCTAAAAAGATGTCCAAACTTTTTTTGAATAAATCTATTGTATCTGCCATCACAGTCTCCATGGGTAATGAATTCCACATTTTAACTGCCCTTACTGTAAAGAACCTTCCTTTGTTGCTGATGAAATCTCTTTTCCTCCAACCTAAAGGGATGGCCCCAAGTCCTTTGTACTGCCCGTAGGATGAATAGTTCTTTTGAAAGCTCCTTGTATGGTCTCCGAATATTTGTATATAGTTATCATATCCTCTCTTAGACACCTCTTTTCTAATGTAAATAAATCTAACTTAGCTAGCCTCTCATAAATTAGATTGTCGAATATTTAGTTATGCCCTTGGATTATAAACAACAATACAAACCGGTGCCTACAGAGTCCCATATAGGAAAAAAGTACAGTCCAATGGTAATGATGTGTCCAGAAATGTCCAATCTTGCACTTCACGCTCCACAGCAGTATGTTACAAGATGCATGTGATGCAAAGAGAGAGAAGAAAGAGAAAAATCATAGTGCAACAGTGCTACAAACACATAAAACAAACAGGACAAGACAAATACTAGACAAACACAAGCAAGGCTGACAAATAATACAAGAGTTAATTTAATACACATAAAATAAAAATGGACAAGGCAGATGACGGATCCGGTGGTAAAACCGGAATCCTACTTACAGGACGTTCGATTAATACACGCAGAGGTATATGGTGAGTAATGCACGACCGCGGCGTCTGATGGATTCAGCTCTCCTGGACACATACTGTAGCATCCATCAGACGACGCGGTCGTGCATTACTCACCATAACCTCTGTGTGTATTAATCGAACGTCCTGTAAGTAGGATCGCGTTTTACCAACGGATCCGTCATCTGCCTTGTCCATTTTTATTTTATGTGTATTAATAATCTCTTGTATTATTGTCAGCTTGCTTGTGTTTGTCTAGAAGTCTCTGTCCGTTTTGTTTTATGTGTTTGTAGCACTGTTGCACTATGATTTTCTCTTTCTTCTCTCTCTTGCATCACATGCATCTGTAACACTGCGTGGGAGCGGTGAAGTGCAGATTGTAACATTTCTGGACAACCATTAACCGTTGGACTGTACTTTTTTCCTATATGGGACTCTGTAGGCACCGGTTTGTATTGTTGTGTTTGCTTTGTACTAACTGTGTTTTGTGACGACTCAGGAGATTCCTTCCCCTTCTTCTCCTTCTCTTCCCTCTCCTTCACCATCTACCTCTTCCCCCTTGCCACAGCACGTTCCCCACAGGTCTCGCGTACCCACGTGCTCCCACAGTCCTTGCTATAATTCTCCCTGCTCCCCCGCGGTAGCTCCCTTACCTTCCCCTGTAGTGCCTTCTGTCCCGTTGCCTCCTCCGCCTGCAGTGCCTGCGGCGCGGCGTTCCGCGCGCTTGGTGACGCGTCCGGTGTGCGCGCCCCCTCTGCCCATGGGGGACACGCGTGCATCGTCTCTCCCCTGCTTGGCTCCGTCCCCCGTCTACTGACTTTCCCTGCTCCGTGCAGGCCGCATCAGTGTTGCAGTCTGTGCGCACGCATCCCCAGCTTACAGGGGCCGCGCGCACAGACTCTCCTTATCAGGATTTCCCTGTCTCCACCTCCTAAGCTGATCAGGTCATTCCCAGGACTTCCCCTTCTGTCTCCTCCTCTTCTCTCCCTGACCTATCTCTTACTTCTCACTCGGAAGCGTGTGTGAAGAGCTCCCAAGCATTTGGTAAGGAATCAGCTTTATTCTTTCTTTATTTGTTATATTTTGCTGTGGATCTGTGGGGGAGTATACTGTGAGTATACTGTGAGTTTTAGAGGGTTTTGGTTGCTTTTTCAGGTTTAAAAACCGTTTTTGTTTTTAACCCAGAGGCTGCAGTGATTCAACCCAGCAAAGCTACACTGTGGCTGGCTGGAAACTGTAGTCTCAGACCCTCTCTCCTCCCCTAATCCTGGCTGTTTATTTTACTTCTAGTTTCACTTTAATTTAAGCCTGATTTCCTTTTGTCATTTGCAATTTTTGGGAGCTCTGTGTCTTACTTTAAGACCTTCAATATTGTGGTGTGGTTTCTTGTAAGAGAGAGAGTTAATAAGGGGAGAAAGAGAAGATTACAGCAGGTGTTTTTTTTTTAAAGCTGTTTTTCTTCCCCTCCCTGTGCAGAGATAGTTAATTGGTTCTTAAAGGGACAGTTTCCCCTCTGCATCTCTCTCCCTAAGCACTATTTCCTCCCCTTACTTAGAGGCTTATATTATCATGCCTGGGGGGAATAGGACTAGTGCAGCAACGTGGGCCACACCTGGACATCGGACTCCAAAAAACTGGGGCCCCTAGGATCAATAACCACAGCCCTAGGCCTGGTACATCCAGTGCCCTGGCCACACCTCCCCCGGCTCCTGTTGTCAGTTTAACCTCTGCAGTCCCAGTTCCAACATGGGCGCAGGTGGCAGCTGCAGGCGTTGACCCCAGCAACAACAACGCTGGGGCCACGCCCGGTGTAAGCAGGAAGCTTGGGGTGAGGTGCCCAATGTCACCTGGCCTTAACATAGAGATCTATGTGAGGGCTGTGGCAGACGTTGTGGGTCCCTCTACTGTGGTGTGCCAGCAAGATGTATGGGAGAGGAATTTTCTTCCTCCGTATGCTGGCTGCCACCCACACCTTGGTGCAGAAAGGCATCAATGTAGGGGGGATCTACATCCCCATAGAACCCATGGAGGGGTTAGGCACAAAAATCATCCTGTCCAATGTGCCCCCCTTCATCCCAGACAGCCTCATGCGCCCACGCCTGCAAACCCTGGGAGATATTAAATCTCCCATAACAAAAATTCCGCTGGGCTGCAGGGATAGAGCGCTGAGGCACATGCTATCATTTAGGCGGCAGGTACAAGTGTTGCTGCCGGGGAGCACAGAATCTGTGGAGGATTCTTTTGGGGTGCCCTACGAGGGCATAACATACACCATGTACTATGGCACGGAGGGGGTAAGGTGCTATTTGTGCAAGGAGCTGGGGCACACTCGTAGGAGTTGCCCCAAAGGGAATAGAAATCCCAATTCAGCTCCTGCACCCGCCCCTCCCTCTGCCAAGACACCCGGTGCCGCTGTGCCACCACAGCGGGGCCCTCGGGGGCCCAGGTCCCTTCTGGGGCCGCAAGAGATGTCGCTGTCCCATCCCGAACAGTGACCTCTGTATCTCTCCCCAAAGAACAGAGGGAGAATGGAAAACCCTCAAGGGCCCAGGCCGCAGGAGATGTTGCTGTCCCATCTCGAACAGTGACGTCTGCGTCCACCACAGCGGGGCCCTCGGGGGCCCAGGCCCCCACTGGGACCGCAGCAGATGTCGTTGTCCCATCTCGAACAGTGACATCTGTGCCCACCACAGAGGGGTCCTCGGGGGCCCAGGTCCCCCCTGGGACCGCAGGAGATGTCGCTGCCCCATCTCGAGCAGTGACATCTGCACCTCTCCCTGGGGAGCGGAGGGAGGGGGTCGCCCTGGAGCAGCCATCCTCTGTTGTCGCTGTCCCCCCCCGGGAGGAGACACCCTGTGCCACTGCGCCCACCGGGGCGGGGCCCTCGGGGGCCCAGGTCCAACCTGGGACCGAAGGAGATGTCGCTGCCCCGACTCGAGCAGTGACATCTGCACCTTTCCCCGGGGAGCGGAGAGAGGGTGAGGGGGTCGCCCTGGAGCGGCCTCCCTCTGTTGTCACTGTCCCCCCCCCGGGAGGAGACACCCTGTACTGCTGCACCCACCGCGGCGGAGCCCTCAGGGGCCCAGGTCCCCCCTGGGACCGCAGGAGATGTCGCTGCCCCATCTTGGGCGGTAACGTCTGCACTTCTCCCCAGGAAAAAGAGGGAGATGAAAAGAGTACCCTGAAGAAGTCACCCTCTGTTGTCGCTGTCTCCCCCCAGGAGCACCCTACCCCCAATGTAAGCATCGTACAGGGTGCAGGGAAGCGGTGGGAGGCTCCCGCTGAGGAGGTAGCGGTACCCTTTTTTGGGGAATTAATCCCCAGGAAGAGGAAAGAAAAAACTAAGAACAAGAGAGTGATTGAGGAGGGCGAGGAGGGTGAACCGTATTACGTTCACCCTCAGAAGTCTCCGAAGCGGAATGCAACATCAATTCCGCACAGGGTGGCCCTGTCCGGCCCACAGGTTAGGATTAACCAGTGTAAGCCGGACCCCATAAATATGCAGTCCCCCCCCCTCGAAGATCTGGAGGGAATGCAGGAGGAGGTACCCGGCGTCCCTGGGGTGGAAGATCAAAGTGCTCAACAACATGAGGCTTTGCTCCTAGAAATGGACGTTGGGGAGCCTTCCAACACCCCTCCCAGTTGGAGAACATCCCCCGGGGACTTGTGTTTCGGTAAATCTGCCGCGCCAGACGCAGTTGTCTTCGGGAACTCGGAGGTCGGCCAGAATCCCCCTCCGGCTGTGCCACCTTCGGGTGGCACACCTGAGGCTGAGCCCCGGTTTGTGTCACCGGAAGAAGGGGATGGGCTAGGGCTGACCCCCGTGGTTGGGGGTTTGGAGGATGGAGCGGGGGAGGCGGGTGTTCGGACCACAATTGTGCGTCCGTGACGGTGACGCTGCTACCTGCAGTACCCTCGGCCGCATATTGGCACTTCAACAATACGTTGTTGGAGGACAAGGGGTTTGCGACGTTGGTCCGAGACTTTTGGATGGCCTGGAGAGGCTGCAGATCAGATTTTGCCACGTTAGAGCAGTGGTGGGACGTGGGCAAGGTTCATCTGCGCCTCGTTTGTCAGGAGCACACCAGAGGTGCCAGCAGGCGGCGCGATGCTGAGATCGGGGCCCTCAGGGAGGAGGTGCTCGATCTGAAGAAGTGGCTGTCTGTGGCGGGAGACCGGGACCTGCAGAGTGCATACGTGGAGATGAAGTGCGCTCTCCGGGACTTGGAAGATCGGAGAGCTCGGGAGGCGTATGTGCGATCCCGCATCCACTTAATTCGGGAGATGGATCACGGGTCGCGCCTCTTATACGCGCTGGAGAAAAAGATGGGAAACTGTAGACATATCACCTGCTTGTTGGCAGAGGACGGTACCCCTCTGACTGACCCGGAGAGCATCCGGGACAGAACCCGGAGATTCTATGTAAATCTTTTCTCTCCGGAGTCCATCCAGCCAGATAAATGCAGGGTCTTATGGGAGGGGCTTCCCACGGTCAGTGAGGATGGAAGGGAGCGGCTTGAGTTACCATTGACTCTGGCCGAGCTCTCTGAAGCCATTAATCTCATGTCCCGCGGAAAAACGCCGGGGCTAGACGGGCTGACTGTGGAGTTCTTCCGGTTTTTCTGGGAGATGCTGGGACCTGATTTTACTTAGGTCCTGGCCGAAGCCCTGGAGACCGGTGAGATGCCCAATTCGTGTCGGCGGGCAATACTGTCTCTGCTGCCGAAGAAGGGAGATCTCCGCCAGATCTCTAACTGGCGACCGGTCTCACTGCTCAGCCCGGACTATAAGATCGTAGCCAAAGCACTTTCGCTGAGGCTCAAGTCCGTGCTGGCAGAGGTGATTCACCCCGACCAGTCCTATACTGTCCCGGGCAGGAGTATTCATGACAACATTTTTCTGGTCCGTGACCTGATGCACTACGCACAGAGGACTGGTCTATCACTCGCCTTCCTGTCCCTAGATCAAGAGAAGGCGTTTGATAGAGTGGATCACCGTTACCTTATGCAGACCCTGCGGGCGTTTGGCTTCGGCCCACAATTTGTGGGCTTTCTCCAGATGCTGTACGCCTCTGCAGAGTGTCTGGTGAAGATTAACTGGTCCCTGACGGCACCTTTTGTGTTTGGTCGGGGAGTACGTCAAGGGTGCCCCCTGTATGGGAAATTGTACGCGCTGGCTATTGAGCCCTTCCTCTGCCTACTGAGGAGGAGGCTCACCGGGCTGGTGCTGTGGGAGCCCGACATGCGGGTAGTCCTGTCGGCTTATGCCGATGACGTGCTCCTCATGGCCCAAGACCTAGATGATCTAGAGTGGGCACAAGCGTGCCAAGAGGTCTACACCGTGGCCTCTTCTGCTCGGATCAACTGGTCCAAGTGCTCTGGCATTTTGATGGGTCCCTTACAGGTGAACTACTTGCCCCCCGCGTTTTGGAATGTCTCGTGGGAGAGCGATACTCTCAAGTATCTGGGAGTCTACCTGTCTGCTGCGGAGAACCCGGCCCCAGAAAACATCAGTGATCTTGAGGAACGAGTCATTGCTCATCTGGGGTCTTGGGTGTATCTGTCGAGAATGCTTTCCCTCAGGGGAAGAACCCTGGTGATAAACCAGCTGGTGGCCAGTCAGCTATGGCACTGGCTGATAGCCATGGGTCCAACCCCCGAATTTATCAACAAGATTCCAGAGGAGGTTGAGGATTTACATTTGATGGGGAAGCATTGGGTCTCTGCAGGCAGTTGCCGGTCTCCCTTTGGAGGAGGGTGGACGGGAGTGGTGTGTGTCGCTCCCCGTTACACACTTTCCGCCTCCAATACCTGCAGAGATACCTATTCGCTGATCCGTCCTCGCAGTGGTGCAGTTGGGCGACCACAGTTTCTTTCGCCAGCTGATGAGGTATGACCGGCAACTGTTTATCATCAGGCCCAAGGGTTTAGGTAGAGACCTCTCGGTGCTGCCGGCATACTACCGGGACTTACTTAAGGCCTGGAAACTGGTCTCCGTGACCAGGAAGGAACAGGCGGTGGGGGTTGATTTCCTCGCCGAGCCCTTGCCGTATAATCCGGCAGTGGGGGCTCGGATGTTGGATTCACCCTCTATTTGCCGCCGGCTAATCCTGGCGCAGGTGACCAGAGTCGGGGATCTCCTGGACTATGAGCAGCGAGACTGGGTAAGGGCAGAGGGGCTCGCGCCCCGTATGGGTCTGCATACTGCCCACATCCCTCATCATTTGATCCGGGAGATTAAAGATGCCATCCACCCCGACTCACGCACCTTCATTGAGGGGGTATTGCATACCGGAGAGCCTTGTCAACCTATCAACTTCAGCTCTCCGGATCTTTGCGTGGAACCAAAGCCATGGCAACCCCTTCGGGCTCCTCTCTCCCCCAACCTCAGCAGGTTGGGGGATTTGTCCCCGGCATGTTTCCACGGCATGCCGAGGAAAGTCCTGTATTCTCTAGTGCTCCATATAGTGCATTACCTCGCCCTTGTCACCCGCCCCGATACTATCTGGAGGCGGGTATTCCCTGCGAACGAGGGCGAGAGACCCCGGTGGAAGGAACTCTATTCAGGTTTTGTTCCCCGTCCCGCCGGGGATTTGAGTTGGAGGGTCCTCCACGGTGCACTGAGCACAGGAGAGTATTTGGCACATTTCACGGACGCCCCCGCCGCCTGTCCCTTCTGTGGCGAGCGGGAGTCTGTGTATCACATTTATTTGAACTGCGCCAGACTGCAGCCCCTCTTATCCACCTTGAGGAGCCTTTTCCTGCAGTTCTGGCTGCATTTTTCCCCTCATCTTTTTATTTTTGGGTGCCCAGTGTCCCGAGACAATAAGCCTAGGGATCTCCTAGTCAACCTGCTCCTGGCATTGGCTAAGGTAGCCATTTGTAGAACCAGGAAGCAGTGTTTGGAGTGGGGGGTCCCAACGAACATCGTGGTCATGTTCCGGGCGCTGGTGCACTCCCATATTCGGGCAGAGTATTCATACGCCGAGTCCACTGGGACGGTTTCAGAGTTTGCCTCCCAGTGGGCGTTAGGCGGGGTGCTCTGCTCAGTATCCCCCTTCATGGGTTCTTTTGAATTAACCCTTCTGTTTTAAGTGCACTTTTTACAGTGCACTTGTTGGTTTCATTTATATATTTGTTTGACTGTTTTTTCTTTGTTCTACTTGGCAACAAGTAGAATTGCTGTTCAACTGAATTGGCCGGCTTTGCCGACCAATCAGTTTTAAACCAGATAAAAATAGACCCACTTCTCTCTCTACTCCTCCCCTCTCTACCATTGGTGCACCTCCCTTTATAATCCCTGTCTGTCCACCTCTTCCTCGCTCTGCATAGTTCCTGTTTCCCTGTGTGTTACCTGTCCTATGCTGTGCTCCCTCTGTGCTCCTGTGAATACCTGCCCCTGTGTTATTTGGATTTCCGTGGCTTTGATCCCTGCTCTCCTTGGATTACTCTGCTCTCTAGTTACCCCTTGAACCCTGTTACGCATACGACTTCGCTTACCTCTGGCTACCTAGGACCTGGCTTGCTCACCGACGACTCTACTCTCTGGATCCCCTGATCATTGGCTAACGGACACGGCGATTCTTATGGACACTCCCAAGCGTTGCAAGTATAAAACTTAACAACTCTCTCTACAGGCCGAGCAACGCTATACCACATTCCGGGCTTGCTCCCACTGCTGAAATTTTTTTGTGCTTTTTGCCTACAAACAGCCTGAGCAACATAAACAATGAATCACATGCAGCAGAGACCAGAATTAAAGGGATACACATCAAAGCAGGAAATCTACACTGCACTGAAGAAAGCCACAAAACCGCAGATGGACTCTTTTCCCCGATTCCAAGAGGAGAGAGAGAGACTGTGCTGAAGCAGGTAAATCTTACTTGCCTATCACAATAAAGTGTAATATGGTCATTGAAATAGGGGTTTTGCCTTCCAGCCGTAGTCAGGGTTCAAGAAGTAAGTTAACCCTTAAATGGGATAGGCGTTTGTTGTTTTCAAATGTTACGCTGAAGCAGTGAATACAGATGGTGACCCACGAGCGGTACTGATTCTGCAAGTAAAGGCTGCCACACCGCATAGGACTACCAGCTGTGAATGAAGTATATGCAGAAAAGTGTGAAAATTGATGCAAGACTGTGCTATAGCAGGGGAATTTTCAGTAAACAAGTGCAGAGGGTAAAATTGCCCTACCGGGGAAAAAGGAATTGCTGAGCTGTGTAAAAGGTATCCCAAAGCCAATTGCTGAGTGTTGAGTCGCCCTGCCGGGAGTGAATTAAATATTCCACTGCAAAGAATATATATTTTTTCTGCAAGTAAAGTCTGTCTACAGTATGAGTCTTGGCAGTAAAACAGGCACCCAAAGTGTGAAGAGTGAATGCCATAATACCCAAAGATGAGACTGAAAATTACTGAACTCAAGCAGAAAACCACATTTTGCTGAAGCGGAGGGATTAAACCTAGCAAGTAAATGGTGTAAAGCAAATAGAAGTTTTTACCTAGCAACTGCACATCCAGTATACCTAATTGAACAATTAAAACAAAAGAAAGATGGTTACAGAAAAATAACGTGAAGCTACAGAAACATGTGCTCACAATTTACTCTTTGGCCAGGACAGAATTGGACGATCTAAAGACTGAGCTAGATGCTGCAAACACTACAAAAGCCAACATGGTGGAAAAGCAGAGCCAATTCGATAAAATGATGGCTACGCTGAAGCGGAAGTATGAGGAGGCACTGAAGGAGATTACAGTCTTTCAGCAAAAGGTTCACGGTCTTCGCCTACAACTGAATGCCTCACAACAAGAGCTCAACAGTGTCCGGACAGAGGTCGACGTATCCCAGAAGGAGGTTCATACACTCCACACAGCACTGGATGCCTCACACCACGAGATCGGCACCTACCACACAAAACTGGAAGTCTCTAAAAAGGAACTTCACAGTCTCACTGAGGAGCTGGACATCTTTCAAAATACTAACCTCAGTCTTAATATGAATCTCAAAATGTCTCTGAAGGAGCTTCAGACCCACAACCTACAGTAGATATGGAAGTCTCCCGCCAGGAGACTGTCATTGTCAAAGCAGATGTGCGTAAATGGAAGGAGGGATACATGGAGGCCCTGAAAATTACAGAGACTGCAAAAAGAGAAAACTTAAAACTGAAAGAAGAAAATTCTCATTTGACAGACCTCGTCAAGGAAAAGAATGAAAAGCTGCACGAGCTTAAAAAAATAAATAAACTTTTGGAAGATGAGAAGTTTGAAGCAGAGCCCCGACTGCAGAACCAACTGCAAGGTCTGCGTACGCACCTCCAGAAGGCTGAGGAGAAGCAGCAAACTCTGCCGGTAGACAATCTGCAGGCTGCTAAAGAAGTACAAGTGCTGCAGGAACGTCTGATTACCCAGTATGTCCCCAAAAAGCAGCATGAGAAACTGAAAGCTACCCTGAGCATCACCAAAGCATCGCTAGAGGCCAAGCTTAGAACCCAGGTGACTCAGCACAAGAGGGAGCACAAGAAGGTCCAGAAACTGAGACAAGTAACTGTGGCCCGAGCAAAGAAATTCACCGTGCTTCACAATACAATGAAAATGTGGAAACAAGCTCAGAGAAAGCAAAGTGTGCAGATAAATTCCCTGAGATGAGACTTGCAAGACGCACTAAAAAAACAGGGATCTCTTGCATATGAGATTACAGTTCTACAAGGACAAGTATTGACCCTGACCAAGCGTCGGTATCCCACAGCCACAAAAACCCATAAAGACAAGGGTACAGTGAGAGCTGGGAATACCGCTCGTCTGAAAAACAAGGTTGCAAAATTTGAACCACCTAAACAAGCACTAGCAAAACCTTCAGCCAACCAACAGGCAACAAAAGAAGGTACACGTGCTGAATCAAAACCAGAAGAATCCTTAGCTGATGAAGCTGAAAAGATGGGACATTCTCTGGAATTGCAACTCAATCCCAAAGAAGCTGAACTAGCAACTCCATTGAGTGGAAAAAGTGCAGAGAGACAGCTTCAAGAGCGGAAAACTCAAAGGGCTGCTTTTAAACGCTCTGCAACTGTTGCCATACAGTCTGCCTACAATAAGAGGAGCACCCAACACAAATGAAATCTCATGACCGCGCACGCCGTAAAAAGACTATATTTAGAAAAAGTCCTCCTCGAGCGACTGAGGAGTGCTGATCTCAAGCACCTTTGGGAGGAGACACGAATAAACTGGAGAAAGGGCTCCAATCCCAGCGGGACTGAGGGTTCTCTTCCTCCATCCACTCTCATTCAAGTCACAGAGATGTCTCGAATGAGAGTGGAAGGATGGGCTTTGGCCGTGGCAAGCCCGAGCTTCCCACAAACAGGGAAGGTATGTAACAGGGGATTTATCCCTGTTCAGGAAATGTGCCTCTAATCCAGCAGTGTGGTGGTTAACTGCTGGTAGTCAATTAACCAACACCACCTGGCTGATTAGGTTTGTTAGAAAAGCCTGCCTTTTGAGACAGGAAGTGAGATTGTTCCTGAGTCTCACAAGTTGTGGGACTGACCATAGGGACAGACGTCTTGAGCCTACCAGAAGAGGCTGCCAGCAAGACACAGGGAAAAGTACTTCTAAACCTGGATCCTGACATTGCCTTATCACCCAAAAGTGTGGACACCAGAAGAACAAAGAAGCCTTCCCCTACAAGAAACAGATAAGACTTTCCTTTCTAAGACTTTTTGTTTATCTGCACATATCAAGATATATGTTTGGGGCTGGGAGACATGCTAATCTAAAGGGAGTTGTGGACTGCATAGGTTTCACTAGAAATACTCCCAAGTGGAACAGAAGCTTTGTTTGACCCCTTATTTGCATATGTTTGGATGATTTTCTTGTGTTAACGAAACAGGCGCAATAAAAGCCTTATTTAATTTCACCTTTAAAAAGTCTCCATTGCATACCTCTGCACATGTCCTCTTACATGTATGTTTCATCAAACCTCATTCCTGGGCTATATTATCTCGGACTCTTGTTTTTCCATGGATCCTCACAAACTCAAGGCAGTATTAGAATGGCCACAACCTGCCTCTCTCAAGGCAATTCAGTGTTTCTTAGGGTTTGACAACTATTACCGATAATTCATTCGTAATTTTTCTTCCACTGTCTCTCCTATTACTGCTCTGACTAAAAAGGGTGTGAATACTTCTTCCTGGCCTCCTGAGGCACTCCAAGCCTTCGACTTACTCAAGAAAGATTTCGTTTCCGCCCTCATCTTACGCCATCCTGATCCTAAACTTCCCTTCACTCTGGAAGTAGATGCTTCTGATGTTGGGGCTGGCGCTATCCTTTCACAGAGACAAACACCTCAAGACAAATTACATCCGTGTGGGTTTTTCTTCAAAATAATTTCTTCTGCAGAGCAAAACTGTGATGTCGGCTACCGGAGCTCCTAGCTATTAAACTTGCACTTCAGGAGCGGAGACATCTTCTGGAAGGTACTGAGAATCCCATCTCTATCCTCACGGATCATAAAAACCTCCTTTACGGGCGCATGCGCGACGGGGATGGTGATTGCGGTGTAAGTTCATAGCTCCGCCACCCCTCGGCAGATTAAGCTAATTATAGCGATTTATAACCAAACTCAGCGGACAGAAATATACATTCCAATACTCCAATTTCCAAAAAAGGGAAAGATTGCCTTCTCCGAATTCAGACGGAGGAGAGCAGATGTCGTCTTCCTCCAAGAGACTCATTTTAGCACCCATAGTAGCCCAAGTTAGCACTGTTTATATAGGTCTAGCGCTGAATTTAGTTATTTTGTTTTTGTCATGTCTGTGTGTGCGCGTGCAGTATTTGTAAAATGGAGGATTTACAGTATACAGTATTACAAAAATATAGCGTTGCATCTTCTTCGATTTTAAAATTATCACATTTCTATACAGTACTGTACTGTATGTACTGTATTACAGTATTTTGTAATCAGTACTTTTACTTTTACTTGTTTTCATACTCTTTTTATATTATGCTTGTACAGTACAGTACTGTATGTCTCATTTGAACATTGTTGAAACGCATAGGCGTGTTACAGTATCACATTTCGGCGCATACAGCGCTCTCCCTCTCGGCCCCGCACACACATAAGGCTAAAGTACTATTTCAACTTCTTATCTACAGTACAGAACACCTCTCCCAGCCAGATGGCTTTCTGAAAGCCAGATGGGTTTCTGGCTTCAATCATCCCGAAACTGTCATCACATTCCTGCGTGTACTGTATAACGTACAGAGCCTGGTGTCACATTTCAGCGCCTGCGTGTAATCCTCTTTAGGAAGGGACCTACAGTAGTTGATGATTAATGTGCATGCGTGTATAACTTCACAATCATGTGGAAGTTCAAGTCTGGAAAAAAAAATATTTCTTTTTTTTGCTGTTTTTGTTTCGTTTCCAGAGATGTGTGCTTGCATAAAAATTATTTTTATTCTGATATTCTATCGACACTGTAGCTTTTTAATGCGACACTGGTCATTCACATGCTTTATGTGATTTTTATTGATTTGGGGGTGTGGTGATCAAAACATCATGATGATCTGTTGAAAATACTGTATGTCTTTGAACTACAGTACAGCTAATCCTTCATGCAGCTTTACCCCCTTCCCCCCCACAGACACACACAAGGCTCAAGGATTTCAACTTCTTATCGAGACCTCTCGCTAACCATTCATTTTCTAATGCTTGGCTTTGTGCTTTTAATCATCCTGAGCCGATCTTGGTGTCACATCTCTGCGCCTGCGTGTAATCCTCTTTGCGAAGGGACCTCCAGTAGTTGATGATTAATGCGCATGCGTGTATAAATTCACAATCATGTGGAAGTTCAAGTCTGGAAAAAAAAAATATTTCTTTTTTTTGTTGTTTTTGTTTCGCTTTTCAGACGTGTGCCTGCATAAAAAATGTTTTTATTCTGATATTCTATCGGCACTGTAGCTTTTTAATGCGACACTGGTCATTCACATGCTTTATGTGATTTTTATTGATTTGGGGGTGTGGGGATCAAAATATTGTGATGAACTGTTGAAAATACCGTATGTCTTTGAACTACAGTACAGCTAATCCTTCATGCAGCTTTACCTCCCCCCCCCACAGACACACACAAGGCTCAAGGATTTCAACTTCTTATCGACACCTCTCGCTACCCATTCATTTGCTAATGCTTGGCTTTGTGCTTTTAATCGTCCCGAGCCAAGCATCACTTCTCTGCGCCTGCGTGTAATCCTCTTTGGGAAGGGACCCAGTTGATGATTAATGTGCATGCGTGTATAACTTCACATTCATTTTCAAATGCTTGGCTAATCCCTTATGCTAATCCATTATGATGACCCCCCCAACCCTTTGAGGCTTTGTTTACGGTAACACATGCGCAATTGTGATAAACCCTTCTCGAATTGAATATGTTAATCTGATTATGTAACCAATGAATAAAAATGTAACCAATGAATAAAAATGTAAGCCTTCTTGAAGAATCCCCCCACCCCCCCAACACACACACATTCACAGTGAATTTAAAGTTCAAGGAAAAAAAATGTGAATGTAATGAAATATGTATTTTATTTTATCAGGAATAAAAAATACAAATAATCATTTTCAGTGTTTATCTTCTTTGTAAATGTACAGTAGTGTACTATAGTCCTTCTGAGTTGGAATTTGAGGGCCGGTGCATAATCATGGAAGAATGAAAAATATATAAAGGAGATAAGACCGCTCATCCCATATGTATGTACATAAACAGTAATAAAGGTAAGTTTGAGCAGGTGCTTGGAGGGAAAGAAAGCTTATAATAACAGTGTTGATCCAAGGAGGATCAGAAAGGTTCCCTCTATATGTAGCACTCTATGCTGGGTTTAAATAGGCGGACTACAGCGGTCCAACAGATAATTACTGTTATTAGGTCTATTGACCCATAGGAACCGGGAAGATCAGAAAACAATAAAGTTTTATTAATTCAAATATTTGTTAAAAACACACAGATTCCAGGCGCATGCGCGACGGGGATGGTGATGGCGGTGTAAGTTCACAGCTCAACAACAAACAGCAGCAAATGGCGCACAGCCAGGGAGCCAGGTGGAGTAAAAGTAAATGTCCTTTATTTCAGTGCATGACTGGTAACAAGAATACCCCCCATGGGGACAAAAGCGCACCTCCTACACGTTTCGGACCGGTAGGTCCTTTATCAAGGAGTTTTTGTTAATATTTTTGTTTGTTTTGTTTAATATTTGTTAAAAACACACAGATTCGAGGCGCATGCGCGATGGGGATGGCGGTGCAAGTTCACAGCTCCTCCACCCGTTGGCAGATTAAGATAATTATAGCGGTTAAAACCAAACTCAGCGGACAGAAAATACTTCCCAAAAACTCCAGTTACCCCACGGATCGTGTTTCAGCAACCGGAGGGGACATGGCTGCAACGCGGCAGAAGAACAGGCGCAAGGCAGATGTGCGCTCTTATTTCACGGGCTCTAGCAAGGCCGGGGCAGCAGAGAACTCTGCTATATCAGACTCCAATTCAGATCAGGAGGCGGAAGGAGCACCCGCGGGGCAATCAAGGATCATTAAAAAGGAGATAGCTAGACTTCTTACTGACTTAAAGACTTTTTTCAGAGGGGAGGTAGAAGGGCTCAGGAGGGATATCCTACAAATAGGTACCCGCACAAATGAGCTGGAGGAGCGTATGGAAGAGTGTTCACGGTGCCACCAGGAGACCAACAAACGGCTGGGGGCATTGGAATCTAAAATCGCTGATCTGGAGGACCGGCAGGAAGACAGTGAGAACAGGGACCGGTGCAACAACCTGCAGATCCGGGGGATCCCTGAGGAAATTCTGGACCCCGAGGCCCTGCTGAGTCAGTGGATGACCTCCATTATGCCGGGTAAATCCAAAGCAGAGCTGACAATGGACCGCTGCCACCGGGCTCTAAGGTCTCGTCCTCTACCTAATAACCCCCCACGTGATATAATCCTTTGGCTACATCATTTTAAAACTAAGGAAGAGATATGCAGAGTCACATGGGCCACACCACATATAACCTTTGAGGTGATCACTCTGGCCGTCTTCCAAGACATATCCCCACTAACTCTGGCCCGCAGAAGAGCGGTGCTGCATATCACTAAGGAGCTGCGGGACAGAGACAACAGATATTGATCGGCCTTCCCATTTGCCCTAGTGGTGATTAAAAATGGTCGGTCCCACGTGCTGAAGCACCCCACAGAAGGCACCACCTTCCTGAAAAAACTGGGGATTAAGGTGGCTTCGGACGCTGCCACCCGGAGAGTCCGGAGACGTGCCCGCCCCATGCAGCGTCCTGGGTGGCCGTGTCCTCCTCCCCACCGGACAAAAGGAAGGAGAAGACGGGAGAGAGCGCCAAGGGCTCCTAAACATCCAGGGAGCCGAGGTTGCGTCTATGCGCTGCCAAAGTTATTTTACAAACTATCCCGGTTAAGTTTCAGTTTTGGACAAGAGCCAACCCTATGTTCAGGTTGTCGGACGATCCTAGACCTTCCCAGAGGCTACCAGACCGCGGGGCTTTAAGATGCTTCACAAAATGGAATAAAGCGTAAAGCGCCCTAAAATGGCCGATCGATGCTTACTTGGGGAAGACGAAGCAGGAACGCCGCGGAAGGCACCATAGCGGCGATGGTTTCGGCATGAAAGACTGCTGCTCCGACTTGGCCTGCCTCCAGCTCCACCCTCTTCCTCCGGTGGTCAGCCTCCAACTGAGCTCTCCTCGCCCACCTCGCTGACGTCACCCGACAGGTTCTCGCGAGGCCATGACGTACTCCTGAGGTTGTGGGAGCAGGGACGGAAACCCGGAAGGCACACAGCGCCAGCAGTGATGCGGTACTCCCCGGCGGGGGTACGCGAACTCCGCTGCCGGGGAGGCACTAGCGGGTGTACAGGGCATGAGGGGGGGCGACGGGGAGGGAGGGGGAGAATGCAAACGCCCGACCAGCCGCAGAATGAAGAATCAGGGGAGTAAGACCCGAATCTAGAGCAGGGGAGCACGATACTAGTGGGTAAGATGGGCACAGGGGAAGAGGATAATGGCCCCGGGAGGAGCTTAAGGTGCTAGGTCACCAATAGCATACAGCATTTGAGGGGTGGAAACAAGCTGGATGGCCGCAGCGGAAACTGGGTGGTTCGGGGACATTTAACACAGGGGCCCGAGTTTAGGGCAGATTAGTGGGCAGGAGTTAGCTCTATCAGGGAGGAGTAAGGGGCCTTGTAGTTACTGGGAGGTTGGGGCCGAGTTTTCTATTCTAGAGTTAATGGGGGGAGGGGAGGGGGAAAGAAAAATATAATAAAAATAAAAGAGTTTGGTAATAACAGTCGCAGCTGTCGACGGGTGTGGGGACTTCCACCAACCTGCCCGTAGGCATGCGCTGCTGGGGCGGGGATGTGGGCTCAGCTTGCATTCCCGTCAAAGACCCAGGAACACATGGCCAGAAAGAGGGGTCATGGATCTGGACTGGGAGGGTGGTGGGTCCAGAAGTGGAGAGTCTCTCCCGGGCGTCGAACCCGAGGTCTTTAGAGACCAACACGGTTCTATATGTTTATGTCTGTTTCCTTTGTTTTTTCCTTGTGTTCGCCCCCTTTCCCAACCCAGATCCCCTCGGCGAAAGAAGGAAGGTCCGCAGAAGCCACCAACGTAGAAGAAGAGGCCACCATGCTACACTTCATCTACGTAGGCGCTGGTTCCACTATAGAAATCACCACCCAAATAACACTATTACATGGTGGTAACATTTCTATCCCAAAACGTTAAGGGGTTTAATAGCCCGAAAAAGCGAAAGATTGCCTTCTCTGAATTCAGACGAAGAAGAGCAGATGTAGTCTTCCTCCAAGAGACTCATTTTAGCACCCATAGTAGCCCCAGTTATTTAGACAAGCACTACAGGCAAGTTTTCCTGTCTTCGGCCAAGGAAAAGAAGAAGGGAGTAGCTATTATATTCCATAATAAATCCCCCTTCCAAGTAGAGAGAGTGAAGCGTGACACAAATGGGAGATATCTCATTCTGGTAGGCCTCCTGCAGCAAAGTAGAACGACACTAGCATGCGTTTACGCACCCAGTGAAACTGAATCTCAGTTCTTCGATGAATTTTTCCAGACGCTCCAACGGTGGGCGGAAGGGAATGTAATCCTGGCAGGAGACTTTAATAAAGTAGTAGACCCACGGGTGGACAGATCTCCACTACAACAGAATCCCAGGCGGGAAGGTAATGGACCTCTGTTTAAGGGTTGAGACAGGGGTGCCTAGTAGACATTTGGAGGGAACAGCACCAAGGGGAGCGTAGTTACACATTTTACTCCCATCCCCATGATAGTTACAGCAGGATTGACCACTTTTTTGTCTCAAGTAGAATGGTCCCACAGATTTCCGACACCAAAATACATGACATTACATGGTCGGATCACGCGTCAATAGAGCTAAGATGCGTGCAAATTTGGCCTGCTAGCTCGGGAGCAAACTGGAAACTTAACGAGTCATTGATCAAAATACCAGATATAGAAAAGACGGTTAAGGAGGAAATCTCGCGGTATTTCCAGACCAACCTCGGCAGTGTGGAATCCCACGCAATGTTGTGGGAGGCTCAAAAGGCCACGATACGAGGGGTACTGATATACATAGCAGAGGAGGTTCTTTGAGAAAGCTAATAAACCGGACACTATGTTAGCCACCAGACTCCGAAATAGGAAACCAAATTACAATATACAAACAATTAGAACTGCGGAGGGGAAGTTATCCTCCAACCCCAAAATTATAGTGGAAGAGTTTAAAAAGTTTTATGCACAGTTATACAATGGGGAGACGGTGGTCCATAATGCTAAGACAAACAGTAAACTGGAGCAATTCATAGCAGATGCAGCATTGCCACAACTGAACAGCTTAGAGCGAGAGGCAATACGGAGCGATTTCTAACGGGAAGAGTTGGCAGCAGTGGTCAAAACCTAAAAGTCCTCTAAAGCCCCAGGCTTGGATGGGTTCTCCAATCTTTACTATAAAAAATTCATAGGAATTCTTGCCCCACACATGCACCGGTTATTTAACGGAGTACTAGCTGGAGAGCCCTTCGCTGAGCAGATGCTCCAGGCGTCGATTTCCTTGATCCATAAAGGGGACAAAGATCCCACAAATTGCCAAAGTTATAGGCCGATATCATTGATTAACACAGATGTTAAAATTTATTCCAAATTACTGGCCAATCGTTTAAGCGTCCTCCTGCCGAGGCTCATCCATCCGGACCAGGTTGGCTTTGTTAGAGATAGACAAGCGGCCGACAATACTAGACGGATTGTAGATATAATCGATTTTGTAGAAGCCAACAAGGTCCGGAGCTTAGTTTTAAGCTTAGACGCGGAGAAGGCCTTTGACAGGATAGACTGGCCATACTTGGAGTCCACGCTTGGGGCATTTGGGTTTGGGTATAAATTCCTAAGGGCAATAAAAGCACTTTACAATGCGCCGGCAGCGAGGGTGATTTACCAGGGGTTCCCCTCAGAGCTGTTTCAAATTAAAAGTGGTACGAGACAAGGATGCCCGTTATTGCCCTTGCTGTTTGCCTTATGTATCGAACCACTAGCAGCCCAAATCCACAGTAGCCCTGACATCGCTGGAGTACAAATCCAGTCAAAAGAACACAAAGTGGCATTGTACGCAGACGATATTATTCTGACACTCACTAAGCCGCTCACCTCGCTACCTAACCTGTTTGAGCTTCTAGAGCGATTTGCCCGGATCTCAGGGTTCAAAATAAATCAGACAAAATCGGAGGCACTTACTGCTGCGGCAGCTTTTATTCTTACAAATCACCGGCTTTTACCTGGCATGTTCCTGGAATGCCACGCTGTTCACCTGGAGCATGCCGGGCTCCTTTTGCCTTCCTAGCCAGGTGCATGCCCGGCTGACGCGCGGTTGATGTGTTAATTGATAATGGTTCAGGATTTACTAGGCTGCAATGCTTCGCATGTCTGCCAGATGGCATAAATTCATAACTTGTAATGCGCCGAATCAGTAATGTGTCGGCTTGCAGGTGTTTCATTTAAAAAAGATACTGTACCACAGTGTGCCATTGTAACTTGGCCTTGGCCTTGAGACTGAAGGAAGAGTTGCCAAAATGTATCAATTTAGGCTTTTCTTATTAAAGAAAGACAAAGACCAGTTTCAGTTTGTGTTACACTATTCTGCAGAGACCCACTATGAGTGTTCAAGTGCAGCCTGCTTTCCAAAAACCTGACAGAAGTTACGCGTATTTGATATGGGCCGCGATTAATGCAACAGAGGATAAGATGGCAACAGTTGCTCAAATTTATCAGTATTTTATCGAAAAATAGGACTTTTACAAATTTTCGCCAACTCCTCATACGTGGAAGCGTGCAGTAAGGAAAAGGTTATGTAGTGACCCCTGTTTTCACCGTATTGAGCCCCAATTTGTTGGAGGGTATTGATGTGTATCACCGGGTTTTTCCCGTATCTATGATCATGGAGGCGGCAAAAGGCAAAGCGTCGTGTTAAAACCAACTTAGAAGCGACAGTCGCTGCCAAGCAATGCACAAGCACCAGCACCGGCTTCCAATGACGGTCCCACTGTCAGTGACAACCCTGAGCCTGAGACTGAGCTGGATTTGGCGTGCAGTTTTGATGAAGCTTGCATGTACCTAAGCGATTTCAAGCCTCACCTGCTGACTACAGGTGGACTAGTCCCGCTGCCAACTATCGACGTGGATGATGAAGAAAGCTGGACAGGCAGTGGACCGGCGCCGGCGCATGCTGAATGGGAAATTCATTGGTGAGTACTGTCTTGTTGCCGTATTATTTTGGTGGGGCTGGCTGGGTACTTCTTTAGGGGGCTGACCATTACTGTACTGTACTGTACATTAAAACTTTTCTTTTTGTTTTTTCTCAGAAAAGAAAACGGCTAATGGGGGGATTTCGATGGATAATATTGTACTGTATGCTGATGTTTTCCGGCCGTACAGTATACTGTGTAATAAACCCTGAATAAATAAAACTATGCATTTATTCTACATATTCAGTATCGTTTCATTATGTGTCTTCCACAGTATACTGTACAGTGGTATACAGTGCCAAACATCTATGGGCAAAAATAATTTTATTCCTAGGTGCCCTTGAACAGAAGTTCCCACGACAATTGCCCGTGAACTTTACCGTGGCCCTAAGTAGTTCCCACGCCAATTGCGCGAATATAATGTAAAATAACCCGTTCTGTGGGTCTGAGCGGGTTGAAATTTACCTGGTCCCATGCGGGAGGACCCTTGCCATAGTGGCAAAATATCAGCCTTCCAAGACCCTCGAAACCGGAGGTACAAAAAGACAGTTTAAAAGCACATTACCAAAGTGGCTTTTTTTCTGCCATGCAAGTCAATGGCAGAAACCTGAACTTTAACATCACCCTGACTCCGTTCTGTTGCCACGAGAGGGTCGCAATTTGCCATGCAATCCTGCCGCAACTAGGACTACATGGTCACTGAATATGAGCCCACTAGGTCGAACAGAACCGGAGTTATGGGTTCCAGGTTTCTGCTCATTCTGACATAGCCGGTTCAAAGCTTTCTCCGCCATTGCGCTCAAAGGTAGGACTCTCCTCGCCGGCGTGACCCTTTCTCACCGCCATTACTGCTGGGACCCTGTTGGGGTCAAGTGAGGAGGTTCCTAACATCTAGGGGCAAAAAGAATTTTATTTCTAGGTGCCCTAGAACAGAAGTTCCCACGCCAATTGACCTAGTTCCCATGCCAATTGCCATAGTTCCTACGCCAATTGCGTGACCAGCCAGTTAAAAAACAGTGCAGCAAGCCTCTACAGTACATTTGTTACACTGGCAAAGGAACAAATGGAAACAATGTGAGGCAATCCAACATGGTCTTTTATTGGTGGAGTCAGTACAAAAACATTTATTTACAATATTGAAACATTTAAAGTGCACAGCAATTATAACCATCAACACACAATAATACATTCTGCAGCCTTTATTAAATTCTTCTTCCACAAAACATTTTTGGTGCATGGGGCACAGGGAGTTAAAGTGACTTGCTTTTTATGTACTGTATTTGGGGGTTGTCTTTGGGGGTTTATTCATCAAATTATTATGATGAACTGCCTTTTGAAATGACACTGCTGTTAACTATTTCAGCCACACACCTCCAGAGTTTTTAATCCCTCCCTAGCCAAGCGTCAATCGGCTGAGTCACCCTAGCCTACAGTATCATCCCCCTCTCTCCACTGTGTCGTTGATCTTCTGCATATTGCCATTGTGTTCTTATTCCGCCCATAGCCGAGCTACAAACACTCAGCACACCTGCGTCTAATCACACCATCCCCCTCCCCCAACCCTTAGAGGCCTGTTGTTTGAACGGTAATGCTTTGAAAAATCCCCTCTTGAATTTGAAATGTAAATCTGTAGTGCACAGCACTGTGAGAATTGAGAGTACACTGATACAGTATTTCATAAGGGTGTGAAAATATTTGTCAGTCACTATGGTTTACAGTCACATGTTTTTAATACAATACAGTACATTCTTTAATATCTTTAAAATAAAAATATATAAATCCTGTATACAGTATACTGTATGTACATATAATGTAAAATAACCCGTTCTGTGGGTCTGAGCGGGTTGAAATTTACCTGGTGCCCATGCGGGAGGACCCTTGCCATAGTGGCAAAATATCAGCCTTCCAAGACCCCCGAAACCGGAGGTACAAAAAGACAGTTTAAAAGCACATTACCAAAGTGGCTTTTTTTCTGCATGCAAGTCAATGGCAGAAACCTAAATTTTAACATCACCCTGACTCCGTTCTGTTGCCACGAGAGGGTCGCAATTTGCCATGCAATCCAGCCGCAACTAGGACTATATGGTCACCGAATATGAGCCCACTAGGTCGAACAGAACCGGAGTTGTGGGTTCCAGGTTTCTGCTCATTCTGACTTAGCCGGTTCAAAGCTTTCTCCGCCATTGCGCTCAATGGTAGGACCCTCCTCGCCGGCGTGACCCTTTCTCTCCGCCATTACTGCTGGGACCCTGTTGGGGTCAAGTGAGGAGGTTCCTAACATCTAGGGGCAAAAATAATTTTATTTCTAGGTGCCCTATAACAGAAGTTCCCACGCCAATTGACCTAGTTCCCACGCCAATTGCCGTAGTTCCTACGCCAATTGCACGACCAGCCAGTTAAAAAACAGTGCAGCATGCCTCTACAGTACATTTGTTACACTGGCAAAGGAGCAAATGGAAACAATGTGAGGCAATTCAACATGGTCTTTTATTGGTGGAGTCAGTCCAAAAACATTTATTTACAATATTGAAACATTTAAAATGCACAGCAATTCTAACCATCAACACACAATAATACATTCTGCAGCCTTTATTAAATTCTTCTGCCACAAAACATTTTTGGTGCATGGGGCAAAGGGAGTTAAAGTGACATTTTAAGTAACATCTCCTTTATTAAAGAAACCCGGTACTGTATACAGTACAGTACAGTGGGATGGTGCGCAACACTGTCAGTCAGACCTGCACCAGTTCAGTCCTAGAGGGCAGCAAACAGGGCAGGTTTTCAGGGCAACATTGAAAACCGTGCCTGTTTGCGGCCCTCAGGGACTGGAGTTGTGCATGTCCTGTGAAAAAAAACACACAACAACATCTCCTTTGTTTAAGTACAGCAGGTACTGTAGGGCAAAACATGTAGAGTACAATACAGTTCAGCACAACAGTATGGTCTCACTGACAGTCCTCCACATTGTCCATCCATGGCCGATTCCTTGCATGGCGCAAAACGCCATTAATGCAGTCTCTAACGCCTTTCATTACAGGATCTGTAACTGTATAAAAGCGCCGCAATTCTTCCACAATGTTTTTCCTTAAATTGGCAGGAAGGGCCTTTTTTACGCGATTCCCATCGTAGTTCACTTTGAACACCCACTCGCAGTACAACGTGTAGGGAACATGGTGCTTAAAAATGATCAAGGCATACTTGTGGGGTGCACCAGCACTCATCACCCTATACTTCTCCCTAAGCACCGCTGTCAGATCGCGCATGGTGATGTCGGGCACTGTTTCGATGCGAGCGGGTGTAGGTCTTTTGGGAGCGGGTGTGCTTGTGGCGACGGGCGATGGTAGGATGTCTGGGAGGAAGCTTTCCTCCGGTCGTGGTCGCCGTGTTGTCTCCTGGCGGGGTCTTGACTGGGTTGTCATGTCCTCCTCAACGGCATACATGTACACTACATCTTGTGGTGGAGGGGGGGCGCTTGGTGATGGAAGGGGGTCGAAGGTCCCATTCATCACATCCATGTCACCCTCCTGCTCTGGCGTCGGGGAAACAGGGGCATTAGCACCGAGCAAATAATGTATGCCCGCAATGTCAGCCTCTATCTTCTCCATCCGTTGATCCATCCGTTGCTCCATTTGTAGCATCCGTTGCTCCACATTTAACATGGTCTCCAGAAGCAGATCTATCTTTGCCAGCACAATAGAATTCCCGGGGAGATCCACACTTATCCCATTCAGCAACCGGTCCAACGAGCTGCTTCTTGTGCATGGCGTCTGGACATCTGGGGGGATGGGTGCAACGGAGGATGAGATGGGGGTTCCATGGAGAGAAGCGGAATCGATGGAGAGTGGAGGAGGTGACCTGTGGATACCCGGTAGAGGAGAAGCGGTAGCGTTGAAGAGGGATGGAGAAGGTGACCTTTGGATTTCCGGGCGAGAAGCAGAGTCGTCTAAGCGCAAAGGAGACAGTGACCCGTGGATTTCAGAGGTGGCAGCGTCGTCAGATGGAACCTGAGAAGATGGGGGTGGAGAAGACGGGATGAAGATTTCCGGGACAGCTAAAGCAGAGTCGTCGAAGCATATGGGAAGTGGTCTGCGGGTCTGATGGGTTGGCTGCCATTCGTTTTGCGTAGAGAGCGTATTACCGTATATCTTCTTCACTTAATGAGGCTTACGTCTAAGAAAACCCTTAACCTTTGGGGTCAGCAGAAGGTTTTCTTTATTGGCCTTAGCCTGTCGCTTTTGCCTTGGCGTGGAAACGGCAACCGCCTTTCGCTTTTTCAGCATGACAGGCACGGAGGTGAGAGGGTTCCTGCGTCCATAGAACCGGGGATGCTCCATGGAAGCAGGTGGCACAATGCAGTACAGTATCTGGACAAGGGCAAGTTCAGATAAAGATCCTAGAGTGGTGGCCTATGCAAAGTGTGTAACCTTTTATGCATGGCCGCCAGGTACAGGTGTTGAAAGTGGGCGTGTGAGTCATTACCGTATAAATACACCATCCATTTTGTGTATTGACTGCACATAGAATACACATCGACTAAACATCGAATATGCATTCTTGTGTTTGTATTTCTTTCCACTCGCAGCAATGCCTGTTAAAAAGATTTCAAAGGATCTCAGCATGCGAATTAAGGAGATGTACAGGAGCGGACACCGAATTGCTGCTATCCAACGCTAGTTAGCTACTTCTGACCTTGTTGTGCCATTAACCACCGTGAGCTATCATGCACAAGGAAAAAACAGAGACCGGAAAAAGGCACCAAGGGTAACAAACGCGTAAGTATATTTATAAAACTTAACAAAAAACATATATAAAACTGTACTGTACATCTACAGTACAGTTCTGTATCTACTGTAATACTGTTGTTATTTCTGTTGTTTTATATTACAACATACTGTACAGTATTTTGTCTATTTATATTTATAGTACAGCAGTATACATTTTTTGTATATTTCAATTAATCTTACAACGGTATTTACTGAATAGGATGTACTGTATATTTATATTACAACAGTATATTTATTTTGTATATGTATATTTATAGTACAACAGTATATATATTTTGTCTATTTATATTTAATGTACTGTATATTACAACATTACATTTATATACATTTTATATTGCTGCATATTAATAAAACAATATAATTTCTTTACATTGTAGGGAGACAACTGTTCTGGTGGACAAAATAAGTGAGGAGAATGATGAGAGGAGTGCATTAAGGGTCAAATACACTCTGTCGGAAAAGCACAATCTGACTGTATCCGAGAGCAGCATAAAGAAGATGAGACGCAGCATTGGATGGAAATATGGACGTGTGAGGTTAGTACTGGACAGTACAGGAGGTAAAAGTGTTGTTTCGCAAACTGTACTGCCCTGTGCCGCAAAATCTTTTTATTCCTTGTCATTACAGAGTGTGCCCCATGATACGGGATGCAAACAAAATCAAAAGAGTGCTCCAGGCCCAGGCATGGATCGACAGTTTATAAAATATTTTACCAGGAAGTAATACATTGAGAGTTACCTCTCATTTTCAAGTATGTCCTGGGCACAGAGTAAGACAAATAATACATGGTTACAAGTACAGTTACATAAATGAACAAGGTATACATTATATACAAGACATTGTGTGCACAGTTAAAGAAAATATATATTATGAGCGTATGAAACAGTTACAGACCAGGTTAAAATGTGAGACAGCCTTAGATTTGAAAGAACTTAAACTGGTGGTGGATGTGAGTGTCTCTGGTAGGTTGTTCCAGTTTTGGGGTGCACGGAAGGAGAAGGAGAAACGTCCGGATACTTTGTTGAGCCTTGGGACCATGAATAGTCTTTTGGAGTCTGATCTCAGGTGATAAGTGCTGCAGGTGGTAGGGGTGAGGAGCTTGTTCAGGTAGCTGGGTAGCTTGCCCATGAAGAATTTAAAGGCAAGACAGGAAAGGTGAACTTTGCGCCTAGACTCGAGTGTTGACCAATCTAGTTCTTTGAGCATTTCGCAGTGATGTGTGTTGTAGTTGCATTGGAGAACAAAACGACAAATTGAATTGTAGAGGGTGTCAAGTTTTCTAAGGTGGGTTTGAGGAGCCGAGCCATATACTATGTCTCCATAGTCAATAATTGGCATTAGCATCTGCTGTGCGATACGCTTTCTGACCAGGAGACTTAGGGAGGATTTGTTCCTGTAAAGTACCCCTAGTTTGGAATAGGTCTTGGTTCTCATTGTATCAATGTGCATCCCGAATGTTAAGTAAGAGTCACACCATAAGCCCAGGTATTTAAAACTAGTGACAGGTGTTAGGGTGGTGTTAGCATTGGTTCGAATCAGGAGCTCAGTCACTGGAAGCTTTACAAATTTAGTCTTGGTCCCAAATACCATTGTTAGTCTTGTCAGTGTTTAAAAATAGTTTGTTTTGGGAAATCCAGTTTTCGAGTCTCAAAAAGTCAGACTGAAGTATGTGTTGAAGGTCAGAGAGGCTATGACTGTGTGCATATAGGATTGTGTCATCTGCATACATGTGTATTGAGGCTTCCTTACAAGCTGTGGGAAGATCATTAATGAACACTGAGAAGAGTAGGGGCCCCAGAACAGAGCCTTGCGGGACACCACAGGTGATATCCAAGGGGTTGGAGTGAGAGCCTGAGATGGACACATGTTGGGATCTTCCTGATAGGTAGAACTGAAACCAGTTTAAAGCATGTTTCCCTATTCCAGAGCTCTGGAGTTTGTTCATTCAGAGGAATGAAAACTATTCTTGTCGTAGTTGATAGATTTTCTAAGCAGGCACATTTTATACCTCTCAAAGGTCTTCCCAACTCCGGCACCTTGGCTGATATTTTTATTAAAGAAATCTTCCAGATTCACGGAGTACTGCTGTCTATAGTGTACGATCGCGCACTGCAATTTATTTCTAAATTTTGGCGTGCGTTTGCTCAGAGGATGGATATTACACTCCATTTTTCTTCAGGGTATCATCCCCAATCCAATGGACAAACTGAGAGGACGAAGCAGTCCCTAGAACAGTATCTCAGATGCTTTGTCTCTGATGCACAAGACGACTGGGTAGAGCTGCGTCCATGGGCAGAATTTGCCCACAATTCCTTAAGAAATGAGTCCACCCAAGAGTCACCATTCTTTATTAATTACGAGTATCACCCTGCACATCTTCCCATTTCTTCTTTTTCTTCCGGAGTCCCAGCAGCAGACTTAAGGGTAAACTCTTTGCAAGATTCTTGGAAAAAGATCCAGAAAACTCTCCAAGAGGCTGTTCTTAGACAAAAGTCACAGGCGGACCGTCATCGGTACATGCTCCTAGCTTGTTGAGGCGGTTCAATGCCAGGTATCCACACAAGCCTTTTTGGAGTCATCCTGAGGCCACTCCTCAAGGGGGGGGGGGCCTACTGTAAGGAATCAGGGAACACGTCCCCTGCGACGTGTTTCCTCCTTATCTATTGCTCCACACGGTTCCTTTCTGCAAACACCACAGAGCTTGGTCCCGCCCCCCCTCGGGTCACGTGTCACTCACGTGACGATCGTGCACCGCTCCCCAGCTGCGTGGCAAGATTCCTGATACTGGTAACTCTGCTCATCTGTCTCCTGCATCCTCTGTCCAAACACAGCTCCCGCAGGGGCTGCGCCACTGCTCCGCCTCTCCCACTAATTGCTCCAGCCTTGCTACTTAAACCCTGCATGTTCAGTCATTCATTGCTGAGCATAACCTGTTGTAGCCTTGTGTTCCTGTGTTCTGTTTTGCCCTGTGTTGTGCCTTGCTGTTTTCTTGCTTCCTGTTGATCTCACGTGTATCGACCCGGCTTGACTATTGGACACTCTCTGGATAACGACCCCGGCTTGCCTCTGACTACCCGCACTTCTCCAACCCTGATCACAGCTATTGGACACTAGCACCCCTCTGACTCCAACCCCTGACCACGGTACAATGGACATCGACTACGCTGCTGGCTCCGCCCCATGACTTCAGCAAGTATCTGGACTAGCCCAATCTCTCCAACCCAGACCCGGCTACATTGACAATCCACCTTCCAGGCGTGCCTCAGCTGCTGTGGGTGTGCAGTGAGAGAGAGTGACACAGAGAGAGAGAGAGAGTGACACAGAGCGAGAGAGAGTGACAGAGAGAGAGTGACAGAGAGAAAGTGACAGAGAGAGAGTGACAGAGAGAGAGTGACAGAGAGAGAGTGACAGAGAGAGAGAGACAGAGAGAGAGTGACAGAGAGAGAGAGACAGAGAGAGAGTGACAGAGAGAGAGAGACAGAGAGAGAGTGACAGAGAGAGAGTGACAGAGAGACAATGACAGAGAGACAGTGACAGAGAGAGAGTGACAGAGAGGAGAAGTTACCCAGAGAGAGAGAGGAGAGATGACAGAGAGAGAAGCGACCAGAAGAGAGAGTGACAGAGAGATGGAGAGAGTGACACAGAGAGAGACGAGAGTGACACACAGAGAGTAGAGTGACACCAGAGAGAAGAGAGTGACACAGAGAGAGAGAGTGTGCAGAAGAGAGAGAGAGTGAGACAGACACAGAGAGAGTGAGACAGAGAAGAGACAGAGAGAGTGACAGAGAGAGAGAGAGAGAGAGAGACGGTGACACATACAGCCACAGCGACACACACAAGCCACAGCCACTGAGACACACCAGCGACACACGCCAAAACACAAACACACACACCCACACACACACACACAACACACACACCACACACACACACACACACACACACACACTGAAACACACACACACACACACACACTGATACACACACACACACTGATACACACACACACACTGATACACACACACTGATACACACACACTGAGGCACACACACACACACATGCACACACACCTGATAACAACACACACAACCACACACACAACACACTGAACACAACACACACTGATTACACAACAAACTGATAAAGCACACACATGATAACAACACGGACTACAACACACAACACACACAAGTAACCACACGATCACACACACACGGTACAAACACACACACACACACACACACAACACTGCACACACACACACACACCACCACACCATGATAAACACACAAACCACTGATCACCCACATGATAACACACAACACAAACATCAGACTGATACACACACACTGATACACACACACAGATACACACACACACACACACACACACACACACTGATACACACCCACACTGATACACACACACGCACAAACACACACACACAAACTGATACACACACACACACACACACTGATACACACACTGATACACACACACACTGATACACACTGACACACACACACACACACACACTGATACACACACTGATACACACACACTGATACACACACACACACACACACACACACACTGATACACACACACACTGATACAAACACAGTGGAGTAGGAGAGCAGAGGCAGCAATGGATGTGAGTGACTGGGGGGAGGGAAGGCCGGCGATCCGAGCAGGCAGCTCCCTGCCTCCCCCTGCACTCACCACCCGCCAGACAGCGGCAACGACCACGCACCACCACTGACCTCCCCCGTGCCAAGGGGAGGGCCCGGAGGGGGGAAGGGAGCGCCAGGAGGCAAAGGGGGGACAGGAGACAAAGGAGAGACAGGAGGCAAAAGGGGGACACCCTCCACCCCCGGCAGGTGCACCGCTGCTACCACCTCCTCGACCGGGGCAGAGGGGGGGGGACGGGACATAGCACAGCTGACAGAGGAGCAGGAAGTGAGACACACACCACTCACCATGTGTTTGCCTCTGTAGAAAGAAGCAGAAGCCCCGCCCCCGCTTCCTCTGACCAGCAGCCAATCCCCTGCGGCCCGGCCGGCATGCTAAGCCCCGCTCCCCGGCATCGATTCATTCTACAGGCTCAGCATTCATTCTCCATAGAAAAAACTTACCTGCTCCCACATCTCCTCACCACCGCCGCCTCGCCCCATACCGGGACCAGGGCCAAAAACCGGGACATTTCCGAGACGGACCAGAAACCAGGACAGGGCACAAAAAAACGGGACTGTCCCGGCAAAACCGGGACGAATGGTCACCCTACATAGGTAGCCAGTGCAGATGAGACTGGCAGGCCCGCAGAGCCTACAGGGAGGGAGGGTGGGAGGGACAGAGGGGCGGGGCCTAAGGAAGGGGAGGACCCAGCATTACTGGAGGAGAGAAGGGAGGGGGGCAGTGCTGAGGGAAGGGGAGGCCCGGCTTGCAGCACCTCATCAAAACTCCGCCCCCCCCCCGCATCCTCCCATCACAGACGGCTATCTCTGAACCCCAACCCCCCCTCCGCTCGCTTGGGAGGGCAGCCAGCATCCTCCGCTCCCCACAGCCCCAAAAGCCATGACCCCAAGTAAAAAACGGGACATTTTGAGAATGAATTGGAAACCGGTACAGCACATGAAAAACCGGGACTGTCCCGGCTAAACCGGGACAACTGGTCACCCTATGTGGGTGTGAAAGGGACAGTGAGTGTGCATGGAAATTATTGTGAGTGATGCACATGTACAGCTAATACATATATAGATTTTGTTTTTAATTAACCCATTCCCTGCCAGAGCAACAGATTGCAGTCTCCTCTGAAAGGAAAGTGGTTAAATGCAGACATGTGCAAGGATTTTCTGAATGTGAGTAATCCTCAGTCAGGTGTGTGTATAAATTGAGTATCTGTGTTGATCAATCTGGGGCTCAGGGCCGCACAGCCTGTGAGGTGCAGGTAATTTTTCAAGCCCAGAAGCAGTGTCTGTCAGACACAAATCAGCAGCATCTCCTCCATTTACAGAAATCCCCCTTTTGCTCCCTCATCAGCCCTGGCTCTGTTTGGTGTTTGAGGGATCAGTGTCCTGATTCAGACATCGTTATCCATCCTCACACTAAACAGAAGTGTAATAAATGATTCCCTGTGAGATCTATTTATATAATAGATCATCATATGAGAATTTGCTCCTGTCCTCATACTGCAAACACCCTGACTTATTCCTGCGATCTAGGAGCTGTTCTTGTATAAACACATATGCTATACTGTTCCCCTAGCACAGGGCAGAGCTGGATTACCTATAGATATATAGGGTCTACAGTGTTATTTATCAATGTCCTGTCTCGTCTGGCAGCAATTGGTTTAACATCACTCAAACCCAAAACTGGACACACGTGGTCTCTCCTTTCCCCAATCCTGCATATATTTGACATTATTTGTGTATTTTTTTGTAGTGGTTTTAACAATGGGCACTCTATATTGCAACAAGTAATGGTGACACACATGTGTATGTGATGGTAGTGGGTAGCCAGGCTATCAAATAAAGGTTTAAGCCCATTTGGTTACCCCTGATCCGTGTGTTGGGTTTATAGAGTGTCAGCTGTTGAGCCCAGGGTTTGTACATGCATAACCTGTAATGTGCGGTAATAAAGTATTTTATGTGTTTTAAACCTTTCAAGGAGTGCAAGAAAGCAGAGATTGCTGTGGTCTGAGTTTAAAGGGGGGTTTTGTGGAGAAAGTGTTGTCAGAATGTGTCTATATTGTCAGGGTCCAGAGTTGCTGGTTCCCCTAAAAATATACCCAGGAATCAGGTAGGATTCCTGGATGTACAGTATGTCGACACAGTGTCTCAGTACTATCTCCCCTTAAAAACACTTTCGCGACTCACCACTAGGTATTCCCTGCTTCAGCACAGTTCAGAAAGGTAAAAGGGGCAAAGGGATGTGAGGTGTCCCTGAAACAGTCAAGGGGTGAATGGGGATAACAAGTACAGTAAATGCCCAAGTCACCCAGAACCTACATAGGGGTTCATGGATTGGGTCCCTGCTTGAGCACAGCCCAGAAAGGTAAATGGTGCATATGAATGTGAGGTGTCCCTGAAACAGTAAAGGGGTCCCTAGGTTAATGAGGATATCCAGTAAATGACCAGGTCACCCAGAACCAGTGTAGAGGTTCTGGGGGGTACTCCAATCATCTACAGTTAGGTCCGGAAATAATTGGACACTGACACAATTTTCATAATTTTGGCTCTGTACGCCACCATAATGGATTTGAAATGAAACAACCAAGATGCCATTGAAGTGCAGACTTTCAGCTTTAATTCAAGGGGTTGAACAAAAATATCGTATGAAACGTTTAGGAATTGCAACCATTTTCATGCACATTTTATTTCAGGGGCTCAAATGTAATTGGCCAAATTTCAGGCCTACACAACTCCAGTCCTCGAGGACCGCAAACAGGCCAGATTTTCAGGATATCCCTACTTCAGCACAGCTGGCTCAATTAGTGGCTCAGTATGACTGAGCCACTAATTGAGCCAGCTGTGCTGAAGTAGGGATATCCTGAAAACCTGGCCTGTTTGCGACCCTCGAAGACTGGAGTTGTACACGCCAGAATAAACACAATCATAAATAAAATGTTACATAGTTACATAGTAGATGAGGTTGAAAAAACTGCTGCGGCCGAGTTTATTCGAGCATTTGCCCGTTCTCGGCCGCAGCAGTTACCTGGCGCGCGCCGGAGGGTGCCGGGCGCGCGCCGAAGCAGCGGAGGAGAGGCCCGCCGATCGCGGCTTCCCCCTCTCCTCTCCGGGTCCGCCGGGTCCCCCGGAACCCCCTGCCGCCGTCCCCCACATCGCGGGACACCAGGGCTCCCTCGGGGAGCCCTGGACGCGCGTGCAGGGGGCGCAGGCACCCGATGACGCGTGACCGCGCATCGGTGACGCGCGGCACGCCGAGGGGATGCCACTTGCAAGCCGGGAAATCTTCGCTTATTAATTTGGTGGCTCTTCTCTGCACTCTTTCTAGTTCCATAATGTATTTTCTTAGGATTGGTGCCCAAAATTGTACTCCATATTCAAGGTGTGGTCTTACTAATGATTTGTAAAGGGGCATAATTATGTTTACTTCCCTTCCATCCATTGCCCGTTTGATGCAAGATAAAAATCTTGTTTGCCTTTGCACTACTGCATGACATTGGGCACTATTGCTAAGCCTGCTGTCTACAAGCACTCCTAAATCCTTCTCCATCAAGGATTCCCCCAATATATCTCCATTTAATTTGTAAGTCGCCTTTTTATTCTTGCATCCCAAATGCATAACCTTACATTTATCTGTATTAAACCTAATTTGCCATTTACCTGCCCACGTTTCCAGTCTCTCCAAGTCCTTCTGAAGAGAAATTACATCCTGCTCTGATTCTATTACCTTACACAATTTAGTATCATCAGCAAAGATGGAGACTTTGCTCTCGATCCCAACCTCAAGGTCATTAATAAACAAGTTAAAAAGAAGGGGTCCCAGTACCGATCCTTGAGGTACTCCACTCACGACTTTAGCCCAACCTGAAAAAGTTCCATTTATGACAACCCTCTGTTGTCTGTCCTTTAACCAGTTTTAAATCCAGGTGCATATATTATTACTGAGTCCAATTTTCTTTATTTTGTACACCAACCTCTTGTGTGAAACCGTATCAAAAGCCTTTGCAAAATCTAAGTAGACCACATCAACTGCATTACCCTGGTCTAAATTCTTACTTACCTCCTCAAAGAAACAAATAAGGTTAGTTTGGCAAGATCTATCCTTCATAAATCCATGCTGACTATTACTAATAATTTTGTTTTCCATTAGGTATTCCTGAATATTATCCCATATTAAACCTTCAAGTAGTTTCCCTACTATTGAAGTCAGGCTTACAGGTCTGTAATTCCCCGGGTGTGATCTAGCTCCCTGTTCATTTTTAATACTTTGTCGAAAATCCTTTGCAGGCAATGACTGCTTGAAGTCTTTAACACATATACATCACCAAAGGCTGGGTTTCATCCTTTGTGATGATTTGCCAGGCCTTTACTGCAGCTGTCTTCAGTTGTTGTTTGTTCGGGGGTCTTTCTGTCTTATGTTTTGTCTTCAGCAAGTGAAATGCATGCTCGATCGGTTTGAGATCATGTGATTGACTCGGCCATTGCAGAATATTCCACTTCTCTGCCTTAAAAAACTGGGTTGCATCCGCAGTATTTTTTGGGTCATTATCCATCTGTAAAGGGTAGCGCCATCCAATCAACTTCGCTTAATTTGGCTGAATCTGAGCAGACAATATATCCCTATACACTTCAGAATTCACCCGGCCGCTTCTGTCTTCTGTCACATCATCAATAAAAACTAGTGATCCAGTGCCATTGTAAGCCATGCATGCCCATGCCATCACACTGCCTCCACCATGTTTTACAGATGATGTGGTATGCTTCAGATCATGAGCCATTCCAAGCCTTCTCCATACTTTTTTATTCCCATCATTCTGGTACAGGTTGATCTTAGTTTCATCTGTCCAAAAATGCTGTTCCAGAACTGGGCTGGCTTTTTTTTAGATATTGTTTGGCAAAGTCTAATATGGCCTTTCTATTCTTGAGGCTTATAAATGGTTTGCACCTTGTGGTGAACCCTCTGTATTTGCTCTCGTGAAGTCTTCTCTTTATGGTAGAATTGGATAATGGTATGCCTACCACCTGGAGAGTGTTCTTCACTTGGCTGGATGTTGTGAAGGGGTTTTTCTTTACCATGGAAAGTATCCTGCTATCATCCACCAATGTTGTCTTCCGTGGACGTCCAGGCCTTTTTGTGTTGCAGAGCTCACCAGTGCGTTCTTTTTTTCTCAGAATGTACCTGTTGCAGAGTACATGCAACCACACACGCTGGTTCTCTTGATAAGGCTTCCTTATTGAGCCTTAAAAACATACAGCACACAAAACAAAATAGCTTCTCTTCAGCATACAAAAACAAAATAGCTTCTCTTCAGCAGACAAAAACAAAATAGCTTCTCTTGAGCATAGAAAACAAGGCAGCTTCTCTTCAGCATACAAGACACAGACATTTCATCAAACATGTACTTTTAAAAACAGACCTTATAGCAGTAATCTCTTCAGTATTTCAATCCTGTCTCCTGAGCAGCTAGCTTGCATGTGTGTACAACCTGGGGGTTTTAAAACACCTTGATTATGCAGCTGGGGTCAGACTAATTAAGCAGCCCTTCTCAACTGAAACGTAACCTCGTCACTGCTGCACTGCAAGCCTAAAGATAGGTTTGCCAGGTATATGGCTGGTGACGTTCATTCACCCTGTCACAGTACCAAAGTTGATTTGGCCACTCCTAATGTTCCTGCTATCTCTCTGATGGATTTTTGCATAGGAGACGGTTACGCCAGTGCTGCCCGCAGACCAGACCCGTCCCTTATACTGAGGTGGGGACGTATATGTGCACGCACCCACAGCAGAAGGAGCGTGTCCGGAGTTTGGTGTTTGGGGTTGCCTGGCCAGGTGGGAATAGCTGTAGCAATATTTGCCGGTACTGGAAGCAGAGTAGTAGTAGTTGCCGTTAGCCAAGGCCAGGGATAGGAGAGGTCCGGAAGGTAGGGGTCCGAGCAGGGGTCCAGGGGCGAAAGAAGCTGGGTCGTCAGGGGAATCCGGGGTCGAGAGTAAAAGATAGAAGTCCGCCAAGCCGAGTCATAACCTGAGTAACAAAGACAATAGGGAGAGTCAGAATAGACATCCACAAGAGAGACTATGTCGAGCGATGTGAGAGAGGTAGGACAGGTACTAAATACTGTGGCTGACCAATGGGAAGCGGAGGAAGGCCTGGAGGAGCCCGAGGAGCTGTCCAGGATTGGTCCCCATAATAGGCCGCCAGGTGGTAAGGTTAGGGTTAACTGGTAACCAGCGCGTGGGCGGGGGCGTGGCTTCACTGCAAGAGTAGTGAATAAATTAACTTGTGTCAGCACACGCTCCGTAACGGGAGTGGATGCGCGCAGGGGCAATGGCAGGCGCCCGAGCACCAGCCGCACGCTGAACAGCGGCAGCCCGACGGAGAGGATGGGTGAGCCCCCCCCCCACCAGGGAGGTCGGGCGGGGACGGCGAGGATGGAGCCCCACAGCAGCAGGAGCTGAAAGAGGTGAGGGGAGGTCACGCTTTGACCGCCGTGACCCCAGAGTCCTCACAGTACCCCCCCCCCCCTTCAGGGTCGGCCTCAGGACGATCCTTCCATGGTTTGGATGGAAACTTTTTCCGGAAGCGTTTAAGAAGACCTTTCTTCAGGTCCAAAGCCCTTCCAATGGACCAAGAAATGGACTTTACCTCTGGGGAGACGGGAATCTAGTATGGTTTGGACCTCATACTCTTCGGTTCCCTGTATGATCACTAGATCAGGTTTAAGAGTGTGGTCCGGAAATAGAGGAGTACTAGAGATGAACGGTTTGAGAAGTGATGTATGAAAAACATTAGGAATTCTCATGCTTGGAGGTAGTTGAAGGCGGAAGGCGACCAGGTTAACCTGCTCCATGATAGGAAATGGACCCAGAAACCTAGGTGCCAAATTTTGGGAAGGAGTTTTGAGGTGGATATTCTTGGTAGACAACCAAACCTTATCCCCTGGCTTGTAACTGGGCGCAGGTCGGCGATGACGGTGAGCCTGGGTTTTCAAATCAGGGAGTCATTTTGAAGTGCTGATTGAATTTTAACCCAAAAGTCCTGTAGGCGGGAGATGTGTTCATCTATGGCTGGTACTCCAGAGGAGGCATTGGAAATAGGCAGGCGAGCCGGGTGGAATCTGTAATTAATAAAGAAAGGCGTCTCACGAGTAGATTAATTCCTGGAGGAATTAAAGGCATACTCAGCCCAGGGAAGTAATTCCGACCAGTCATCCTGGGAGTTAGAGACGAAGCACCTTAAATATTTCTCGAGGGATTGATTAACCCTCTTGGTTTGCCTGTTAGATTGAGGGTGATATCCAGAAGAAAAAGAAGAAATGCCCAGTCTCTTGGTGAAGGTCCTCCAGGATCTGGAAACAAATTGAGAACCTCTGCCTGATATGATGGATGTGGGAATACCATGGATCCGGAAAATTTCCCTGGAAAAAATATCGGCTAGGGCAGGTGAGGAGGGTAATCCTTTGAGAGGAAGGATACGTGCCATCTTGGAAAACCGATCCACCACTACTAGAATGGTGTTCATGCCATTCGACCTAGGCAATTTGACAGTAAAGTCCATGGATATGTGAGACCAGGGGCGCTCCGGGATGGCTAAAGGCATAAGAAGACCCTGAGGTTTCTGACGAGGTGTCTTATTGCGTGCACATACCGGACAGGCCCGAGTGAATTCAAGGATGGTTTTGGCCATATTGGGCCACCAGAAGGTGCGACGGATGAGGTCCAGTGTCTTTTTGAATCCCGGATGTCCTGCCGAACGGGAGGTGTGCCCCCAATCCAGAATCTCAGGAATAAACTTGGGCTCTACGTACAAAGTGTCCTTCGGTACCTCAAGATCTCTAGGCAGGTGTTCTTGAGACTTGATGATCTTTTCAAGATTTTTGAACGCAGTGACCGCGAGGATCTTTTGCTTGGGAAGGATGGACTCGGTAGTCTTTTCTGGTCTTTCTTCTGAAGAATACTGTCTAGAGAGGGCATCCTTTCTATGGTCATCCATTCTTGGTACCGGGAATGTAGGACAAAATAAAATTAAACCTAGAGAAAAATAATGACCAGCGGGCTTGGCGGGAGCATAAGCGGCGGGCATTCTCGATATACAAAAGGTTTTTTTGATCCGTGAGAATCGTAAAGGGCTCTTTTGACCCCTCTAGAAGATGCCTTCATTCCTGAAGAACCAACTTGACGGCCAAAAGTTCCCTATTGCCCACGTCATAGTTCCTCTCAGCTGGAGAAAACTTCTTAGAGAAAAAAACCACAGGGGTGGAGTTTATCCTGGGGAGAAAATCTCTAGGATAGAACCGGGCCGGCCCAGCAGTCTGAAGCATCTACCTCCAGGTAAATGGAAAATTGGTATCCAGGTGATGGAGGATGGAAGCTGAGACAAATGCTTGCTTCAAAGTTTCGAAAGCCGTGAGTGCTTCAGGTGACTAAGTTGAAGGATCCGCTCCTTTCCGGGTCAATGCCGTGATCGGGGCGATGATGGAGGAAAAATTGTGAATACATTTCCGGTAATAATTGGAGAACCCCAGAAAGCGCTGAATAGATTTGAGGGAATCGGGTTGCGGCCAGTCCGCTACAGCTTTAAGTTTCTCTGGGTCCATGGCAAATCCCCTGTTGGAAATAATATACCCAAGAAAGGAGGTGGAGGACTGGTGAAAAAAGGCATTTCTCCAACTTGGCAAACAACCGATTCTCTCGGAGGCGGGAGAGCACGAACTTCGTATGGGTAATATGATCCTGTACATTTTTTGAAAAAATAAGAATGTCGTCCAGATAAACAATTACGAAAAGGTTAAGGACATCCCGAAAAATATCATTGATAAAGTCCTGGAAGACCGCTGGGGCGTTGCATAAACCGAAGGGCATCACAAGATATTCGTAGTGGCCGCTACGGGTGTTGAAGGCGGTCTTCCATTCATCGCCTTCCCGGATGCGAATGAGATTATATGCCCCGCGAAAGTCTAGCTTAGTAAAGAGGTTAGTACTTTGAAGTCTGTCGAAGAGGTCAGAGATGAGTGGGAGAGGATAACGGTTCTTTACCATAATGCGATTCAGGCCCCGGTAGTCTATACACGGTCTGAGAGTACCATCTTTTTTCTTAACAAAAAAGAATCTGGCCCCCGCGGGTGAATTGGAATGCCGTAAAAAGCCCCGCTTCAAGTTCTCGCGAATATATTCGTCCATGGCCTTCGTCTCAGGAAGAGAGAGGGGATAGGACTTGGATTTAGGCAATGTGTATCCAGGCACCAAGTCTATTGGACAATCGTAAGATCTGTGTGGGGGTAATAACCCGGACTGAGTTTTGCTGAAGACATCCATAAAATCTGCGTATGGGGCAGGTACATCTCCTTTAGGATTGGATGTGGTAGCCAGCAGTTGGGGCGGAAGTACAGCTGGTGGAAAAGATTCCTCTAATCTTGACCTCCGGACAATGGGATCTGGAGTTGTCCAATTGATGTTCGGATTGTGCTTCTGCAGCCACGGTAAGCCAAGGGTGACAGGTGTTCCAGGAGCATGGATAACATCCAACACCAGGGTCTCTTTATGGGAATGAGAAGAAAGGGTGAGGGGACTGGACTCCAAGGAGATGAAAGCCGGATTGAGAGGGCGGCCGTCGATCCCTACCAAGGCAACGGGAGTTTCCTTCTTAATGAGTGGAATTTGGTTCAATTCCGAGAATTCCTGATCCACGAAGTTTCCTCCTGTGCCGGAATCGATGAATGCCGTGGTGGAAGTCTGAAAGGTAGGACCAGAGAGGGAACCGGGAATAGTAAACTTTTTAGGAAGTTCCTTCTTGGAAAGGGGGCAGGGAGAATTAGTACCCAGGGAGCGCCCCTTCATACTCACTTTGGCTTGGTCGTTTTCCGGACACTGAGGACATTCGCGAATCAGATGCGCAGAGGATCCACAGTAAAAGCATAGTCCACCGAGTCTGCGAAATTGTTGAATAGGAGCCCGAGTGCGTTGAACTCCGAGTTGCATCGGTTCTGGGGCCTCCAGAGCGGGCAGCGGAGAGATAGCAGGTCTTGTGGGTGAAGAGAACCTGGGAAAGGGGGCATGAAAAGGCACAAATCAAAAGTGTTGGCGCTCGTAGCAGCGTACCTGGAGACGTTGGTCCATCCGAATGGCCTGGGAGATCAGTTCCTCCAGAAGTCCAGGCCTGGGTTGTGAGGCGAGCTCGTCCTTTACGGAATTCGTTAGTCCTCGCCAGAAAACTGTGACTAAAGCCTCCTGACCCCACCGAGTCTCAGCTGCTAGGGTCCTGAACTACAAGGCGTACTGGGCCACGGCCGACGTCCCTGTGTAAGCTGAAGCAAAGAGTCAGAAGCAGTCTCCTGCCTTGCGGGAGTATCGAAGACCTGACGAAAGTCTCGTCTAAATGCCGCATAATCCCTAGTAATTTTGGGGCGTAGTTCCCATATCGGGGAGGCCCATGTCACGGTAGCTTGCGACAGGCTGTAATTTTACACAAAAAAAACTATATATATAAATATATATATATACCTGGGTTTGAACTGGGACGAGACTTAAGATATAATAAAGTGATTTTATTCCTTGATAAAGGTGAACACAACAGATTATACAATAACAGGCAAAATATAGACACTTACGTAAAAGATGAAAATAATGAAAACAGTCCCATCTGAACTGGCAGTTTCATCCAGCAATCAGGAAATCATTCAGCAAACGAAGACAAAGGATATATGGGTGGACAGCAGTTTATAACCCGTTTGTCCCTCTATCTGTAACCTTAGGTGCCGAGACGGCTACCAAATGTCCCTTGGAAGCTTTTGAAGCTAGGTGGTCCGTGTGAAAAGTTCCACTTCCTCTGGTTAATTCCTTTTGTCCGTTGGGCCAAGCATAAGCAATTAGCCCAATAGTCTTTGATGATCAGGTTTGTAAATTCTAGCCTTTCCTGCTCATCACCCCAGGGGTTCCTCAGACTCAACCAAAATTTCATATTTACTGCAAATCATTGCATAACTTCCGTTCCGTTATACACACAGTCAGGTGAGATATATTACTGCATTCTGGGACACCTGACGCTCGTAGAGAGACCCATCATTACATTGTAATATGAACATTAATAGAGATATTAATATCTGGCATTTAGCAGCAGTTACATATTCAATGTTTACACTCCCCAAGATTGGCTGCCCCCCGCCAATACACTTATGTAATTCTTAGCCGGTTCAGCCAAGGACATCTCATAGTATTCTTATATTTAATAAAGTTATTCACTTTTGATATCCTGTTGGGGGTAGCCCCCCCCCCTGGCCCCATCAATAAAACCTTTTGAAGTGGGCTTTTGGCTTTTCGCATAACCAATTAGGTCAGTTACCTATTGATCAGGGCGATATATCACACCTCTCTGTTGATATACACTTACAGTGAATACTCATATGAGGCACCATTTGGTTCCTTACGCATTACAAAGACAGGCATTCTGCCTGCACATTAGCACACCATTAGCATTCTGCCTGTGTATTTCAAAAACTGCAAAAAGTCACTTTATCAAAAATATATGTTTCTCTTATGACAACGTTATATTTTTAATATGTGTGTACTTGGGGGGTGACCCGGAGGCTGTACCCCAAGGCTCAGGGTCCTGGCTTACTCAGTTACCAAATTACCAGTTTTCAGGTAACTGTTTATTCAGCACTGCATATAAGATTAACCCCTTAAGTCCCAGTGGGTGGGTTATGCAGACCCTGATCCAGCAACAACATCATTTACACAGGGGAATAAGCATTTTCATGTTATTTTACAAGGGTTAAGTCACAGTTCTGGGCCTCAGCCCAGTTAACCCCTTGTCTCCCTGGCGAGGTTAGAGGGGGGCCCTTGGGGAGTAACCCCGTTAATCCCGGGCCAAACCCTCACTATCGTCACAGCCCAGGCCAGGGCATTTCCCGTGAGTAGGCTGTAGACGTACGCCACCTTCTTACGTCCGGTGGAGTACTGCTGCAGAGCCATCTCAAACTGGATCTCACATTGATTGAGAAATCCGCGACAGGCGTGCGGGTCCCCATCGTACGGCTTGGGTGCCGGGATCTTCGGGCCCGGTGTCGCGGCGCCCACTGGTTCCACAGGTGCCGGAGGAGGAACCACAGTGGGTGTCTGTAAGGAGAGATCTTCTTCCTGTTTGGTAAGAAGAACCAGCTGATCGGTCATGACCTGGATTTGCTGGTACATGGCCGATAACATGCTACCAAGTCTCATCTGCATCTTGTGGGCTTGACATAATGTTACGCCGGCGCTGCCCGCAGACCAGACCCATCCCTTATACTGAGGTGGTGACGTATATGTGCACGCACCCGCAGCAGAAGGAGCGTGTCCGGAGTGTGGTGTTTGGGGTTGCCTGGCCAGGTGGGAATAGCTGTAGCAATACTTGCCAGTACCGGAAGCAGAGTAGTAGTAGTTGCCGTTAGCCAAGGCCAGGGATAGGAGAGGTCTGGAAGGTATGGGTTCGAGCAGGGGTCCAGGGGCGAAAGAAGCTGCGTCGTCAGGTGAATCCGGGGTCGAGAGCCAAAGAGAGATGTCCGCCAAGCCGAGTCGTAATCTGAGTAACAAAGACAATAGGGAGAGCCAGAATAGACATCCACAAGAGAGACTATGGGGGTCATGCAATAAGCGGCGGAAAATTGCATTCGCCAGGGGTTTGAATTCGCCATGTTTTTGGCGTGTTGCCCTCGCTGTATGCAGGAAGGGCCGAATCCCTGGCGAATCACAGCGAGAGCAACATTCCCAAACATGGCGAGTAACCGGTGGCGAGACAGTCTGCCTTGCGAGAAGCTGACGAGAAGCCGTCCCCTGCTGAGATGTTTCTGCAGCAGAGAGAAATCCGCCGCTCTCTCGGCGCAAACATCTGCAACATTAAAAAATCTTTTAAATTCAATTTTATTCATAGTGTACATGTGCAGGGGGTCTCCGGAGCTGAACCGCATTGGTTTCAGGTCCGGGGACCCCCTGCTTCCCGAGATACAGGCCCCGTTATGAGGTGCCGGTATCCCTCTGCATTTGCATGTCTCGATCACGTGACCGCGGAATGTAAACAAAGCAGAGGGATACCGGCTATATCAATAAACAATCATTCCATACCTTTGCAGCTATCTGCTATGGTAATGAAGCAGCATGAATGTATTTTTAATAATAGTGTACTCTGAGCAGGGGGTCCCCTGAGCTGAACCGCATATATTTGTGGATCAGGGACCACCTGCATCCCGAGTTACAGGCCCCGGTATGTGTCATCAGGTGCCAGTGTCGTGAAGTTTGGCTCAAGGGCTTACAACAATTTGGCCAAAATGT